>JANSTR010180596.1:0-16167 GCA_025434805.1 Antipathozoanthus remengesaui | reverse complement strand
GGGGACTTAAAAGAACCCACACACTTGTCGATAGGAGTAGGCTAATGCCGGTGTTGTGGTCTGTCAACTTAACTGTTTACCAACCAATAATCCTCAAGAAAGAGGGGTAGGTTTTATTGGTAAATGAGACTGGTCGCTTCAGAACTCTGTTACTGTTACTGCTGCTGAATTCGTTGGACTGTCTCCACAACCAGGCATGCTTTAAGAGAAGGGTTTTGTTTTTCATCTTATACAGTTTGCATTGTATGACAATTGACATTATTCTTAGCTGATCTTATTCTTATTCCCAAATGGCGCAAGCCAACATATTCTAAAATCTACATCTATTTCGTTACCAGATACGAGGAACCGAACGCATGGCGCATTTCTCGTGCATTCAGGAGAAGGTGATATGAGGGCGCCGCCGCAGGTCGTCAGTGCAAGACCATCCGCTTTCGCCCTTTGGTGAAAGATGAAATGAGACGATTCATTGTATAAAGACATCGTTGTCTTCTGGTGAATTATAATTTTATTGTCTCTAAAAACCGATGAACCGGTATATATTAAATATGTATTAACCGTCATTTCGTCTGGTACAAGCTGAACAAACATGCAACATGCAACCGCGAGCTCCCTTGTGTCAAGAGGAACAAGTGCATTTGATACAAGAAAAAAATTCCGCTTCTGACTGCCATTACTTTTGATGCAAGACGATCAATTTTTGTCCGTCATACATGAGTGAGAGTAGGGTTGGGCCTATTTGTGAGTCGCCAATGAGTCTAGTTCACGTTGTGACATTCCTGTATCTGCCTTTTCCCCATTCCGTGATGGCTGACATCTTCAGGGACCTTGGACAAGAAACAGCTTGTGCACATGCTTTCGCGATTCATCGTGGTTTTGGTTATTGATATCCTAGAGGGTATAGAAAAGAGATCGATCGGCCAGTTGTGACTTGGAGAGTAGCTGTACTTGGAGAGTAGCTGTAGTTACTGTAGAAAACATGAAAGGTATTTTAATTGGTTGCCTGTCATGGTTGAGGCGTGGCCTGATTGGATTTTCTTTGTGCTACAGTTGCCATGCTGGTGTAACAGACTTCAGGGCGGTAATAGAACTACAGTGAGCTAGACCTGGTTCATAAACACACGCAATATTTGCAAGCACTGGAGCTGTGATGCTAAGTTCCCATAGTGTGGTTTGAAATGTTGAATGACCTGAATTCTTAAAAAACTACGTGGTTTTATACGTCAGTTTGTATTAATATATAACTCTTAATAAAATTGCTAGCAAAGTACTGAGTAAACTGATTTCATAACGAATAAATTGGGGTTTTTTTATTGTTTATTGTGCGAGCTGCAGCAATGAAATGCGCTCGTTTGAAAATTTTTAATAATTAAAAAGGGAATTATTAAAAGGGAGGAGAATTACGAACAGTAGGTGAAAGAATCAAAGACCAGTACTCAAGTTTGGATTTTCAAATTATGTGATGTCTTTGCACATCCCTAAATATTTTAAAGAAGGTTTATAGCTATTATTAAATCGCAAACGTCTGGTTAACCTTCTTATCTACTTGAGCTTGCTTGTATTATAAATGACAGTGATATAAAAAGGCTCAGTCTCCAAATGAAATTTCCGTAGCGGTCCTGCGTTAAAAAAGTATGACTAAAAAGAAGATGTAACAAAATATTAACAGATCTTCATGACAGTTCTTACTCGTTTGTATTCGCAAAATATTTTTGGCACAAAACCGAGTACTTGTTATGTTCTTAAGATTGCTATTGCGACTTACGTTAGGCTCAAACTATGGTTTCTCTGGGATCTAAAATTTTGCTCGTTCTTTGGGCGGTATTTGACCAATTACATTAGTGGAAAGAATCATGTGATCCCACTTAAGTTAATTGTTTTTGGAACCGCACTATAGAAACAAAAATAAAATGTCTTGTTACTTCTTATAGATGTTCGGGTGCTTGCGGTTGAAGTCGATGTATTGCGCGGAAATCGGAAAGGGCCTCGCCTTTGTGGTACTAACTGCCTGTCAACGGACTGAACAAGTCACGATATTTTTCCACAGGCCTCTTGTAAATTCATAGACATTTTTATCTTCCATCCAGGTGCCCATACACTAGAGTCGGCCATAGACAATGCTCCAATATTGATATCAATATTCCACTTCCAAGACCATCACTGGCGATGACCACGCTTGTGAAGGTAAAAAGATTTAAATACGGATCTTCGAAATTCGTTTCAGTTCGATTTAAGCAGGATTTGTGGTGTTTTGAAAGGTGATCACTTGATCGAGTATCTTACCAAAGTTCTTCCAAAAGGAAAGTTGATCCAAAACCAAAATTATTTTGATTGATATTTAATCACTCACCCCACTCCCCCCCCCCCCCCGTCACCAGAGTGCTCCATATTCGAATTTTCTGTATGACGGCCGCTTTTGCTGTTTAAAAACGATATGCTTTTTTGCATGGCTCCCAAATTCAGTTTTTTCCTCCGATTTTTGGCGGTTTTCAACTTGGCAAGTCAAACATATCCAGTGAATGATCTAGATCTTGTAAACGGCTGGTTGCATTGCGGGACAGAACCGTCTGGAAAAAACACCGACTTCTGAAACGTTCCATCTTGTGAAGAAAGAAGTGATTATTTCAGGATTTACTGGTGGTTTCTATTCAGTGTCGTTTCATTAGCACAGTTCAATGGGACTGCCCTCAGCTTATAACAATTTACATTTCATTTGTGCGTGCGGCAAAGGAATGATACCGAAAAACTTTGTCGACGGACAACCAGGGAACGTCGCGTCTTTCAAGAGGTCAAACCCGTCGCTTCAAATAAAATGAAAGCTTGTAGGGCAATTCAATAAATTCCGCATGAACTGAGCACATAGCACGCTGCTTCGAGCGAAGAAAAACTACTCGAGGAAGTAGTGATGCCAGCGATTCGATACTGCGATTTTTTTGGACGTCGTTCCCATTTGATATTCTTCGTCGGCATTGTTCTATTTGTCTTTGTCGCTGAACTAGAAAAAACCTCTTGCACGATGCAGATTTACAGTAATGACTAATGTCATTAATTTTAGAGGGAAAAGTTCTCTCTGTTAGTAATGTTGGTTCTTCAATTTTCACAGATTATAGTAGCCAGTTAGGTTCATGCAGTTTTGGAATGTGTGAGCAATCGTTTTGCTCTCTTGTTTTCAGACGGAAAGCTCAACACCAATAAAACTTCCCGATTTACCCTTCCCCTGACCAAACGCTCATTCGTTTTGTACCTGTTCTTGTTTCATTTAGTGTTTCTCTTTCTTATCTCTTGTAATTGTTTTGGTAAAATCGCGTGAGAGAAATATTTGATAATAAATTACTGTTTTCTTCAACCTTCTTTCCATCTTTATTAGTATTTCTTGTGTTTAACTTGTGACCTTTTAGTTCGTCACCTGAACAACGGTCTATTTTAATTTTAGTTTTCTTTAGTTTATGTCCGGCTTGTACAATTCTGTAGTTATTCAACAATAATAAAATGAAATTCCTGTAATGAAGGGCCAAAGAATTCTCCCAACTTATTCTCCTAATCTATTTTGTTTGGAAAATCAAGCGATTTTGTTTTAGTCAGCTATCAGAAATGATTCCAGCAACTCCTTTGTACAGAAATTACAACTATTTTCAATTCAAGTTTCCGAAAGAGTAGTTTACTAGTTATTTTGGCACATTTTAAAAACGTCCGATGTGACAGAAATTATAGGAATTCCTATTTGAGTAATCAAGGCGCAATGATTTTGGAAATATTTTTTTATTTTTCAGACCAGATTTAAAATTTCCGATGTGGAGGTAATAAATATGTCAACAAAAGGATGTAATATTCCAGCTAATTTGTCTCTCTTTGTCAAGCTGTCGGTGTAAACTAGGTGTCAATGACATTTGATCTTGGTTTATTTTAAAATTGATCATTTTAAAAAATCATATCCGTTTTGGAGAAATCCGAAGGAAAGATTTGCTCCGCATCTCCGTTTCTACTCGATTTCAACGGTTTCTGTTTGTGGCCGTTCAGCTATTCTTTGTCCAGGTTTTCAATTCTCACTTGCTGTTGTTCTAATTTACAGTTCTTTACTTATTGCTATAATTATGCTGCTGCTGACTACTGTGTCTTGAGGCTTGACTGCTGGAGAAACGCTATCCTCCAAAGTTCAAGCCTGGTTTCCTTCGCCGCAGAATTTCTCTACAAATCGAAGAATTTCTCAGAAATAGTATTAGTAGCCTCCCAGCTCTTCCGGACCAGAGTGGAAGTCCTATTGATTTCCTTTATTTCACAGTAGTAAGCTTTTAATTTCCAGCCACTTGCACTGTTGTCGAGGATGGCCTCCTGGGTTCGCGAACCGTCGATTGCAAAGAATTATCGGCAACCGGTTCAAAAGCAGTGGGTCAGATTTTTCGTATTGTCTGTTTCTCTTTCAACAACAAACTCTGTCATAGAAAAGTGTTTCTTGTTATTAATATTATTTATGAAATGTAGAATTCCTGATTTAATAGGTGAAGTCACTTTCTAGTTTATTCGTCATAAAAAGAGTCATATCGTAACTTACTTTGTTTTCTTTTTTTTATTAAATTACTAAGCCGTGATGATTCCGGAGTACCATAGGCATAAATTTACAGCACCATGGCATGCGGGAATATTTATTAGTAGTCGCAAGACGCATAGCCAGAGAGTTCGTTAGAAAACAGAAGAGATTCTTCTTTGGCACAAGAACCCAGTACCAGCCTATCAGGTCCACAAAACAGGAAAAACAAGCGGAGATCCCGCCATCTAGGGATTTCTACAATGTACGGTAAACTAATACTGACTAACTTCTTGATTGATTCACCGCTTAAAACCTGGCGAAATCAATGCAGGACCATTTCTTGTTGGCAGTTCATGCATATAATTATATTTTTTATAAATAATAAAATATTGTTTGTTTGTCTGAAAAAGAGCAAGCATAAAAGTCTAAACACAACGGGGTTCTGTTTGCACTGAAAAACATTCGCATAAAATGATAAACTAACCAGAGATGTTACATGTAAAACTTAAAAATAGACGGCCTATCCTTGCTGACGAATTATTCAATGAAGTCTACGAAGAAAATAATGCCACGAAAATAGAACCTTAATTTCTTGAACGAGCAAGCGCCTTGCGCGCGACGCACGCAGCAGACACTCCCACATCAGGAAGCAGCTAAGTGACGGCTGTTTATAGCAGACGCTTTGAATTGATTGACTGCAAACCAGGTGATTACAGATTTTTCCTAAATGCCAAAATACACTTCCAACAGTCGGGAATTAAATGAACTTTTCAATATCATTGCTCACGGAAGCTTTATATGTGATACCTAACTGACCGTAAGTGAAGGAAGGTGTAAAATACGAAATGTACTGTTGTTTGTTCATACCGTCATTTGCTTAAACACTAAATAATTACTCGCTTATTTAAGATCTGATTTCGAGGGTTTCATGCGCGAAAATACTATTAAGGACCGATTGACTAAACAATTAAGCGGAAATACGCATTCGCCAAAAATAAAAACATAGTTATTGGGAGCGGGTTTATTGAGAAACTTGAACAGCACCGCACTTACTCAGTTACTGTTTCGTGAAGTTTAAATAACGCCACCGGACCCTCCCTTTAATGGAATGTATACGAGTCTGGAATTTAAATAACAGTTATCATACAAAATAATAACAACGCCATGTCGACAAAGTTGAGAAGGAAGGCTTGACTTTTTCTGTTGAATAATTTTGTGGTCGTATAAAGTTTAGTTGGGTTTTTTTGCAACGAACTGTAACTGTAAGCGATTCAATCTGTGCATGAAAATTGTTAATTATTCATTTATCGCGCGCCTGCAAGCGTTTAATAATATCCCACAGTTACTTTTTAAACTGAGGAAATCTCACAGTCTTAGGAACAGAAATAGGAGAAGACAACATTTGATCAGTACTCTTCGTCTCTTATGTCTTTTATGAGTATGATTTTGCAGAACTATGTATATAGCCTATAGGATTTGTTGCCTTTGACAGCTCTTTCTTCAAGGAACCTTTTTATAAAACTGAGTTAAGGAAAGAGACGAGCTGAACTATTTTTTGGCGTTGATTGCGTGTTTATGTTTGAACTGATACCTGTACGGCTGTAGTACTGAATTGTATATCACTTTTCAGAATATTCAATATATTCTGTGACAGCATTATTTTAACCTCGCAATAAATAGTTGAATAAATAGTCTCTGAAATAGTTGGAAATACTTGAGTCTTGATTCAATTTCGTTAATAATGCAAAAAAAAGTGTTTCACAAATAGAAATATATACAATGGATCACCCAATTTACATCATTCAGGAGATGGGTGCGACAGAAATCGATCAGTTTCATGTGAATTCCTTAAAAATATGCTAATCCCGGCAAATCAATTAATTTGCTATTAATTGTTTAATCACAAACTCTAATTTAGTGGCAGGCTCCTCAGGATTGTGACTCTATGACAAACACTAAAGTTGGCTGGGACTCGAGGCTGTAGTTTGTTAATTTCAAACCAAACGACTCGCGATTTGTTTGTGGTACTCTTATACTCGGGAGTATGATTGTCCACTCGAATGGATTTTAGCCCGAAATGTATCTGGGTTCAATATCTCCTGATTTAATGGTTATCCACTTGAAAATAGTTTTCACGCTTTGCCTTCCTGTGCTGTCACAGCGGCTTGTCATTTTACACAGTGCATGCCTCTTCCTGGTATAACATTTGAACCGGAAAAAACTTGTCTAACTTCAACACCGGAAAAGACAAGTGCGGACAACTTTCGGCCGCTGTTGCCGAATCACCACAGGAGCTCTGACGTCATATGCCATGTGTTTACTATTTATATAAGTTGGCTAAGTTTATAGAGCTACGTGTTGTTGTTCTGACTTCATATGAGTGCGGCTTGTGGCGGCGTTGGCTGCAAAGAGAGCGCTCGTTGCACAGGCGGATTTGCTTCCACTGATTACAGCCGTTTGTAGCAGGTTTTGGCGGCGTTTCTGACATTTTGTACAATTGAGCTCAAGTGATCTGATAAGCTTAATTACGCCAACAATCACACAGGAAAAGTGTCTCTCGGGCCATTTAACCCGGTGCCTTCAAGACGCCATCAACTGTTACTTTTCACAAGGCACTGCCGCCAACAGACTGGCTACTTAGAATCGAGGTGTAACGAACATAGCTTCTCACAGATGCAAAATGGCGGCTTCCAACTCTGAGGAAACTTTACACGTGCAAGCATCAAACCGCTCGCAATGTGCGGAGCCTTTTTCAATCAAAAACCTCCTAAACTTGTCGGAAGAACGTGCTATACCGGACGACACGAAATTGGAAATTCCAGTAGAGCTTGCAGCCAGAGCTAGTAACAGTCCTATAACTATAAGCCCTCATAATCTCTCACCTCCTGGCCCGATACTGCTGCAGCCTGTGCCAATGAGACTCAATGCATTAAGCAGCTTCCAGTTCAACCCAATGGCGTTTCCCGAGCAGTTTTCTCTCGTTCCCCCGTGTCCCGCCTGGGTGTTCGCTACTCGCTACTCCCGCCAAGGCATCCCCACAGGTGAGTCGTCTAATCCGTCCTGACACAAACAGAATTTATGGCTGCTTGTTGAATGCTGATTTCCTCCAGCCTGTTTTAAACGCAGTTCGAATGCTTTTCACAGTTGTGATTAATGAAGTTTCGAGTCGGTGTTGAGACAGAACACAAAAGAAGTCGATGGTAACTAATCAAGATCTATGAAGTGTTGGTTTCGGTCCGCAATCAGTGAAAGCTCCTTTGAAATCTTGCACAGTAACACTTTCTTTAACGCGGACGTTATAAATAATGATCACTAATCCCTTAAATGCATGGGTTACTGTGCAAATCCGTAATGTTGATAAAAAACAAGCAGTGTCTTTACACTTCTATCTTTCTGATAACTAGGTTCACTTTTTATCGTTGTTTGGATTTAGTAATTATTACCCTTTCGTGCAATCTACATTGGATATTAATTTATAACTTCACTGGATAACTTTTATGAAGCGTGAATTCGGGCTTCTCTCAACGAAGACCTACTGCGAAACAAACATAACTGTACTATACACCGACTATAAAGGTTAATTGTCAAACTGCTCTTAAACAGTTAAAGAGGAACAAAATTGTCACTCCAGTGGTATCACTTTTAATATAAAAGATCGATGGTTTTTTGATCAATTTCATTACGTTTAACTACTAAACAGCATTTTGATATGCTGTCAGACCCCAACTTGCGGAAGACAGTGTTGACCCCAAGATGGATTGAGTGCAAGATTCCATCTGAAGTTTTTATTATTTCGTGTAAACTATAAACACCCATGTATCTGTTAAGCTTGTTAAGCCAATAATCACCAAAGTGCGAATATTTTGGTCTAATGAATGATTTGATTCGCATTTTGAACCTTTTCAGTAACTGAACATTTATGTCCCTTTCCTGTAGATATCAACACTCACTTCAGACGAAGAAGAAGACCCATGAGAAAGCAAAAACAGCGACCGCTCTTTTCCCAGCAACAAGTTCAAAGACTGGAGAAAGAGTTTTCTAAGGAGAAATACTTAACTGAAGCGAAAAGATCGGAGCTGTCCACAGATCTCAAACTGACAGAAACCCAGGTTAAAACCTGGTTTCAAAATAGACGAACGAAATGGCGAAAAGAGATAAAAGATGAAGTTGCGTCCTCGACGCTGGGTGAACGACAAGCTGCGAGAGTCGCTCCTGCGCAGCTAAACGGCGCATTTGGCGTGGCAGGACAGAGTCAGAACCCGTTCACACACTCTCAGGCATTGTCCGCTATTTCACTATCGAGTACAATTTTCAGACCTCAGCAGAACAACCAAGTTTACCTAGACTTGGGACAGCGTCAGCCAACGCACTACATTCACTGATCCTATATGACCGAATGTGTTTGCTGTTCGTTCGGTGAAAGATTCAGAATCAAGCACTATAGACATACATCGCTTGAATAACAAACTAAACAAACAGAACTACATTTACAAGATGAATAGCATAGTCTTGCTTGAAGTTTAACCGTTTAATATCCTGCTTTGCCCGATCTTACACAACTATGTACATCTATTTTTTGGAACCCTATAAAGTTACCATTCACTCTGCTCGTCTTGAAAGGTAAAATCAGGAATTGCTAAGTGTTACCGCAACAAATTCAGAAGTTTCGAATTTTCATGAAGTTTGGAAACACTGAGTTTTAGAAACTAAGCAGGAGAAGGGTTAGAATTCAAACAGTGCAACATGCAACTGTAATGAATCTGAACTCGCTGACATATACATTTTATTGCAATCATATACTATATTATACCCATCAGGCTGCCAAACAAACAAACAGAACGGGATTTAAATTAATCCAATCCATATAAATTATGTTTCAAAGATTAAGAAAGGTAAAAAACAAAAAGAAAATTAGCCTCTGTAAACATCACTTGATCACGTTTTAAGTTGTTTTCGGAGCATGCATAACAAAACAACCATTGATATGGCTATGAAAATACACAACATGACCTGAAAAAGGAACTTATGTGGTCTAAATCTCATCAGAATTCCAAACTTTCAGAAGAACATCATCCATCACTTCATATACATTTTATGTTGTTCATTTTCAACCGAAATTTGTGTTTTTTTCATTAGGATTCTTAAATAGAAAACTTACTGTACTTATGCCTAATCTTTGCTCAAGCTCGAAATATGAAAGGCGTCCGAAACGTTTATAAAACGGAATCGTGCAAACATAAAGAAACTATATAAACATTTCTAACTATGAAAGTGACTCGCTTTGTTTGTAATTGCGCTGCATGTATTCCAGTCATACACGCATATCAGACTTACAAAAAGAAAACGTTTTAGAATTATTTTGTACATTGCAGTCGTACATACATGTAATTTACGAAATGTCGGCTATGTAATTAAAATAATTATTCTGACTTTAGACTCCAGTCTTGAACTTATCTTGTATTGTATTGGGGCGATTGGTCTGCAAATTTTGACTGCGTTCAATTTGGTCCATATATTTCGACTGTCTTATGAACTTACTAACACCACTTTTGATTTCTTGCATGTATAATATCTCTGCCTTTGGTTTTATACGTGACTTTGACTAGAAGTTAGAGCAGCTTACGATTCCAGTCACTAGAGATCCGGGTTTATTTCTTCAAACACGCATGTTGTCAACCGGAAAGTGTATTTCTTGCCATTCAAATATAATATATAAAGTGGATTAAGCAAAGAAGCGCTAGATATATCTATATATTCTTGGAATGGATTTGCAGTCTCGTTCTTGCATGATTGCTTTTTCGCTCTGGAATGCGAAGTGAAGCTTTGTTTGAGCTATATAACATCATTTTGTAAAGTACTCATGCTTCAACCTGTATGCACAGATCGTCAAACTTAGAAACGACCCGAATTTCTTTCAAAGTTTTCTTTGTATTGACGAAATACTAAGTAATAGTCTTTTTAGGAAAACCGGCATTTCTGCAATTTTCCGCAACTAAAATCACTCAAAACCGTGCAGTCGTAAATCATGCATGGCTGCAGATAAAGTTTCTTAACGACATAAACAGCCATAAATGAGTTCCGAACTCAATTGAACAGATCTTGATTTATTCACTGTTTTAGACGTAAAGCTTTACTGAAAAACTGAAAGTATATATTCCATTTTTGAGTGGTCCAGCAGGACTGACATATCAAAACGAAAACTGTACTTTAGTCTAGAATCCAAAACAGCAACAAACCGAGACACTTTTCCTGACTGAACAAAGTTTGTATAAACCAACTTTTTAGTTGTCTCGAGCCGGCATATATTCTTAATCTAGCGTATCTCCCACTTCATTTGACAATCATAGACTAGAGTACGAAGTGCAGCCGACAAGTGATTATTCTAAACGTTTTGAGATTTGTCCAGGAAAATATTTTACTCACGGTCTTTCACTGTACAAATCGATCGAATGTGCGAAATACCGAGAGCAAAATATTTCACCAGACAAACCGAGAAAGCGAAGTTATTATACTAATCTTATAATATATGGCTTTTTGTGTATTTAGATATTGTCGAAGTAAGTATTTGTTTAAACTCTAAGTAAATGGTTTTTAAAAAAGCTATAGACTGCGCCAAAGCTAGTATTTGTTTGTTTGGTGCAGGTGAAACTCTGTACGGAAAGTTATCAACCGAAGTTTCAGCCAGTCAGAATGCAGAAATCAGTTACTCACCACTGCTGGCATATAATAAATCTTGTTTAATCACTGACCAGTAAAAAGTCTAGACATCTTGACCATATATAGTTATAGTTAATACCGATATAATTTTAGTAGTTGTATATTATAAGTAACAATAGATATTTATCATACATACGGCGTACCTGTTTAGTTATGAAGTGTACTCTTCGGTCAATAACGCATTTTGTATTTTAGTCATTTCTATAGCGATTACCAACTTTGATGAGATTCATATCCGACGCTTCTCTCAATTTACTGTGCTCACTTTAGTCACAACTGATGAGTAGTCGTAAAACTGTTTCACTCACCCAAGATAGAGGCAAACTTATCAATAAACACAGCTTGGAGCTCGAGTATGTGTTTCACACCAGGAATTCTCCCAAATATTGCTAACTTATACAGGTAACGTTACTCAACTTTAAACTGATCGTAGAGAAAGGTCCATCTCTATATGATTCAGTTCTCAAAACGACACAAATGACCAGGAATCGTTATATTGGCTTAAAACAAGTGGATGAAGATCTTTCCTTCTGCATATAAACCTAAAGTTCCAATAGTATATATGTCAATCACGACTTCATTACTCTGTGACTTCAACGAGCTGATAGTTATTGCAAAAATATCGAAGGTTCCTAAATATAGCGGAATATAAAACTTTAGCTAGATATCATGAGATATAGTGTTAGTATACTTTGGAAGTTCATGGGTTACGTTCACAAAAATTTTAGATATCTCATAACAGCTTGGACGTGCACGAGTTGAGCTGGAACAGTAAAATTTGTGAATTTTCGGAGGGGAGAATTTGTGAAGACACAAAGCATTAGTACAGATTTTCATAAGTGAGCAGTGACACACAACTTGTCCCTTGCGAAGCTGTATATTTTTTAAAAAGATTTTCCTTTTTTTCGTAATATTAGTAATTCAATTTGAAATGGAATGGCGCATTTACAATTGATATACAAAACTCCATGCATTGCAGTGGCACAAGGCTCCGGATTTGTGTTAACCCCAGCTCGACTTTGTAAAGGAGTACTCCATGATCCCCTGAACAACTTTAATGTGTTTGGACAACCTGAATACTTAAGGACTTGGCTTAAAGCTGCTACAAGACCCTACACGTTTTACCCGAGCAGGAGCAAAAATGAAGTACAGCTGTGTTAATGTCTAATGGGGATTAAATGATTCACAGAACGCAGCGATTTTCAAATGCCTTTATTCTTTAGCACTTACATATACACATATATTATCCATTCTCCTGTCTAACTCAACGTTCCAATGTGCTAAAGGTGAATCTATAAAGGTGTTCGAATGGTTGACTTTGTAGAGTCCTTTTCCCACGGTGGCACGCTGAGCAAATTACACAATAGCAGTGTTTTGTTTTTAATTACACTCCGCAGTGGTTATACGTTGATAAGTGAGCTTTAAAGTTTAAAAACATGTGTTTTGGTTTGGGATTCAGACTAAATACTTCTTTATTTGATATTTTGAATCACCTGCAAAATGTATTTATATGTAATTAGCTTTTCTTGCTTGATACTCATATTCAATAATTCAGAGTATTCTCGAAACTATTGCAGTGGAGTATCACTTCAATCACATGCATTCTTAAGAAAAGGACAGATAGTATTGCAACAATTTTTTTTTTTTTAATTGAGTAATAATCAATCCTCGTTCAGTGTCGAAAATGTCTAAGTTTCTCTCTATATTCACCTTCAACTTCCGTTTTTGTTCAGGTTGTAAGCGAACTGAACTTCTGTGAGGGCATACGCGCAGAGCAGACAGCTCGCTCCAAACTAGGGTGGGGTGGGGATAACGCACTCAATATTAAAATAATGCATTGGGTGGTAACTGAACCCTGGGTCAATAGCACGGAGACAATTCAATGCCTTGTTTCCTGTTTTGGGGCTAACAATCTGATCTATAACTGGAGGCGCTAGGTATCGGTTAAAACCATTGCAAACCTATTTTGGGGAAGACTTTCCGCGGCTGTGATTGGAAGGCGAGTGGTCGAGTTGAAGGCCGTCGCCGCTTTCAAATGAATAAAACAGACAAATCAAGACTCTCTCTTACGGTAAATTAAAAGTTATAAAGTCCATCAAATCTCACTTTAAATCAAGAGTCTTTAATGCTTCGGGTCAAATTGGTCGTGAGAAATTACAGTAAAAGGGTTTGTCACGTGTCCTCTGTAAAATTCCTTGATTGCTGTGCCAGTGGGGCTCTGCAATCAGAATAAAAACATATTAGCCGTTAAAGTGCAGGATTAAACGCATTCGGCTATTTCTTTCTCATCTGGTTGACTTTTTTAAAGGAGGTAAACGTGTTGCCCAGAGTGTGTGTGGCAATGGGGAAATTCACGAGAACAAGTGGAGTCCCATATTTCATTTTCCGGACAGGCAATGAAACTGAGCCTACACATTGGAACGATAAGGAAGAAAAAACCGAAATGTTTGACAAAACCCTCGCGGTGCCAGTGCTGCCAAGATAAACTACCCGTGGCAAAACTCCAGTCAGGAAATCGTTGCTTTTTAATTAGACCGAAAAAAAAGTATACTGACTGAATAGTTAAAGATGTACTGTCGACACTGTCTTACGCACTATAATACTCTCTCTCTCTCTCTCTCTCTGCCTTGATATGGGAAAGTAATTACGATGTCATGGGTACTTTATTTCATGTTGCTCTCAGGATGGCTAAAGTACTTTCAAGATACTTTCAAACTCACCCCAACCTTAGATATTGGTATTAAAGATGGTACTCTATCGTAAATATGTACCCAATTCATGTTATTTTGCCCAAAAATGCTTTTTGAGTATTGTAATGGCTAACTAAATCCATAGCAAGCCGGTGGGATCTTAAACCTGTCAGTCTACTTTTAAAGACAAATCATTTTGATAATACAACAGCTAATGCACCCCTGTGTACACTTTAGCAATAAATCATTAAAAACACGATAACGAATGCAAAAGTGCATGTTATTCTAACTATGAAAACAAACGGTCGAAATCTTAACTCGTCTTTATACGGCTAATAGCCCGGAATTGTGATAACAACATACACGTCAGCGATTGAAAACCGACACGGCAAGATTCATTCAGAATAAGATACTGATTCAACAGAAAACCGGAGTGCGTGAACTTGGAGCAGGTCGTATGTTGTTTGTGAGTTTAAAACTAGTTTAAGATACTTCTCGACTAAACTTTAAACTGCTCACACGCTGGGTTCATTCACCGTTTTCAATATGATCGTGGTCAGCATTGCGAAGGTATTAAAAGCGATAACAGGTTGTGAACAGAAGGGGAAATGCCGTTCATTGTTCAGCCCAAGAGGCGAGTAATCTACATAATAACACCTTGTTGATTACAGGCGTGATTTCATTAGAATCTCTCTTTAAAATTTTAATGCAAAAGTTTTAATGCTCCATGAAAAGCTATATCACATTCAATTCCTTTGAAGGGGAAGGGATGGGAGAGGGGGTGGGAGAGGGGGTGCGAGGGCTATAGCAAGAATATAACGCGCACGGGATCTAGGATGGCTGCCTCCCATGTCCATTCTAGTCACTCTATTTGAAGAAAACATTGCGGGTTTTATTTGCACCTCCTCTTGTATTCGGTTCCGCCATTTATGGGATTACCAAGATTTGAGGGTGTTAATCCCATTTCTTTATAACTAGACTCAGCAAACTTGGCTTTCTTAGGTGTGAAGCTAGCAGTGCTAGCTATCATTTGGCAGTCCAGAGTGCGAGCCAATATATACCATGTATACAGATATAAAACTTTCAGCTCAAGTCATCTTTTTGAGAACAGTGAAATGTTTGAACGGTCAAACCCAGTTGAAGGATGAATAGACAGGTTTAGAGCAGTACTGGAAATATCTAAATAACATAATTGCAATTAGCAGAAACATTTTTGCTTGTGATCATACTAAACCTTGAAAACGACATCTTCCGACAACAAACGGGGGTAGTGTCACTGTTGACTGTACTGATGTTTCTTCTATGTTATGTTTAAGTGAAACTGATATAACTGGCAAAGTTTTGTGGATCGTATTTGTATTTCTTGAAAGCAACATGCAATTAAATCACTCGCACTGGCATATGCCATGTTATTGATCGGATTTGCACAAGTACACAGCAACAAATTTTTGTAGATTAAAACTATTAGTGAATGTATTGCTCTTCCGAAAGACTTTCATGCCCCAAATCAGTAACACTAAAGCGCTGTTGTAATATGAAAACAATCTTTGTCAGTGAAACATGCAGAAAACTGACAGACTGTAAAGTTGTGATCGTTTTGCTACAATTTAATTTAAAGAAGCAGCAGCGATTAAACATGTATCTGCTGTACAGTCTAGTTCCAAAGCAGCATGCTATACTCGTTCGCATGCAGTGTCTGTGCTGGTTAATAATGTTTCAGTCTCATAATCTGGCTCCGTTAAGTTCTGACTCAGTGTTGGGAGTTCACTGTAGTGACTTAGTGAAACATCTGTTTTCTGCTAGTTTGAATGTGTTTATCCATTTGGACGCGATCAGTATCTATAACTGTTCTCTTTTTGTTTGTGGCTAAAATTTCTGTTAAACAAATCAACTCAACTTTACTACTTAGTGTAAACTACCGTGTTACCTGTATGAAGTTACTCATACCCACAGCTACCCACGAAATTGAGCGGCAGTGCGATTAAAGCTCGAAAGAAGGAGGAAAGGTTTACTAATAGAAGCACTATTATTTCTAGTTGCAACAAACTAGGACTGAGCTGGATCTGAGCCAGGAAAATTTTCGCGCACTAAACATGCAGCCATTCGCGTATGTTGAAACTCGAAAAAGCTATATGAATGTTTGGCAAAACCCTGAAAGCAACATAGAAAATTAGAACCAATATTTTATTACTAATCCCAAAAAAGACCCGAGCGTAGTTTTCAATAAGTTAATTG
>JANSTR010180595.1:0-25187 GCA_025434805.1 Antipathozoanthus remengesaui | reverse complement strand
AAGAATTAGTCTTAAACGAGTATGAAAATTTGTCACAGGATCAGCCCCTGAGCTTTTCATTATTATTCGGTTGTCTTGCAAATATATGATTCGTTTTACACGAACGAGCGAAGGTTGAGGCTGTACATTCTTACTTTATTTCCGAATATATTATAGTTTCCAGTGTTCTAAAAGTGTTCTCAATTTATTTTACAATTTGGGGATTGTTTGATTAATTGTTTTGATACCTTTAAATTCTGAACATTCTCCATATCCAAAATTTGTAGAACCATCAATTTTTTCGAATGGGTATAAATAAACAGTCACTGGTTAGTATCAGCTTGAGCAATATGAAATAATTTTAACCTGTTTTTACCTATTCACTCTTTCATTTTGTTTACCAACAGATTATGGCTACTGGGGAGCTTGGGGAGCTTGGAGCAAGTGCAGCAAAAACTGTCACAAGGGGTACAGGGAGAGGAGAAGGACTTGTCTGTATAAAGCCTCCAACGGTCCAGTTCGCAAGGTCGGCTGCAAGGGTGGGAATATTAACAAAGGACTCTGCAATCTGTACAAGACTTGCTACCGTAAGTTAAGAGTGAGAAAACACTTAAATAAATTTTGGTAAAATATCGTTTGTACTCTTAGAAATAATATACCACCATAAAGAACTAAACTACGTATATGGCGCACAGGCGACCTCAGAAAATACGTCAAGTATTTCCAATTCGACACTTGGATATATGTTTTTTTTTACTGG
Source organism: Antipathozoanthus remengesaui (assembly GCA_025434805.1). Classification (NCBI taxonomy): domain Eukaryota; kingdom Metazoa; phylum Cnidaria; class Anthozoa; order Zoantharia; family Parazoanthidae; genus Antipathozoanthus; species Antipathozoanthus remengesaui. The sequence goes on along the minus strand of JANSTR010180595.1, from coordinate 24,448 downwards.
AAAGTGTCCTCTTAATTATCAATTCACATTTTAGCAAGGCAATAAGATAAGCATACAGTTAAATAGTCTTGTCGGTAGTTCTGATTAAATGTTTTTCCTGAGTGTCAAATTAAGATTAATATTATTTGATAACTCGTGTAAATATTTGATTTCCATCACAGTGCAAGGATACTGGGCATCTTGGGGAAGTTGGGCAGGTTGCAGTACAACGTGTGGCCGAGGAACAAGGCGACGACAGAGGTCTTGTATTTATCCCCAACCCTACCCCCGCCCCTACCATAAGGGTGTCCCCTGCAGGGGCGGATCCTACAGCGTTGGAGGATGCAATCTTCGTAACCCATGTGGTAGGTCTTATCCATAGTAGTGTTAAACTGTAGACTGAACTATGTCTTTTGCATTTACCACACGAGTTCTTATAGCCTAAATCACTGTAATGGAACAAGAACAACACAGGAAGAACTTTGAGAAAGCCATACTTTCTTTGCGCTATCCGTCACAATCACAATCCCTCCTGTTGCTTTGTTTTATAATGTAATATATAACACAAGTATAGAATGCATGGTCCTCATTTACAAGTTTTGTTGTCCATTGCACGACTCGTTGAAACTAAAGTGTTGCCACTATTAATTATCAAATAATAACTCTTTGTGGTTGTTCAAAAATAATCTCTGCCGGGTGAGAGACTTATTTGTAAAGCGCACAATCAGAGGTTCGCTCTTTACCCCCTTACCGTGTCAGCGGTCCATTATGGGTAGTTGAAAGCCCTATAAACACCGATAAGAAGCTGAGGTTACTAGAAATTGAACTGGGAACCTCCAGTTCAGTATAGGCTGCTACTTTAAAGGAATCAAAAACTAGGTTAACTTCACACTCACGAAATGCATTGACAAATTGGTGAGCATTGCATTCACCTTGTGTTTTCGCATACTAAGGAGAAAAAATCTCAGCCCGGAATACAAGTATCAAAAGCCATGGGAATATTTCCGAGAAAATGGAGACATTGGCTGGATTTCAAACAACCTGAGTAACTAGTAGACGTTGTAGAAAACAATATTACTTGCATACATGTACAAGTATCAGGATAAGCTCAAGATACGCGATTTGTGTTTTAAGTGTCGCCAAATACTAATGTTGTTACTCTTCAATATTTCTAGCACAATCTGGCTGCAATGACAAATATGGTTCTTACTTATGTATGGTGAAGAAATCAGCAGGTTTATGCAGATATTACGACTACAAACATGTGCACTGTCGACGAACATGCAGGGCATGTAGCATAAGTATGTTAATTAAAGAGAATGCAGAATAACAATTTTGGTAAATCATAAAGTATATACGTATACTGATTGGATTACGTAGAACCTGGAATAATTATAGAAGTGACTGAATGAACCTCGCTATAGGCGAGCAGAATTAACGATTAATTTGATTAGAGAAGAAATGCAAAGAAAAAAGGAGGCGAAAAGGTCATAACAATACTGACACTAAATTACGAATTTTTAGTCACGTGTTGGTAATGTTATTCTAATTTGAAATCCACGATACATGCTTTACATTTGACCACAATATATGCCTCAGTAGCGGAACTTAACTCGGTGAATAGCTGATTGTGGAAGGCCATTGTTTGGGAAACGTGTCCATGCATTAACAACATTGTGTATTGCAGGTTTGAAGGTTTTAGATAATTTTTTTACGTTTTTATGAGCGTTTTTTTATTTTTTGCGTGCTGGGAGTAAATGTACTAGTCGTCATCTTTCTTTGTTATGGTCAATTGGGGATGCTCATTTCTTTAAGATGAAAATGAATTATAATGTCGAGTGTCATCTAAAACATACCTTAACCTCTCAGTTGAATTCCTTGGTACTCATAAACACGTTATTTTTCAGTGACCGTGAATTAGCGGAATTATATTCTTTTCATCAAAGAACTTGTAATTTTGAACGTGTAGGAAATTCTTGCAGTGTATAAATGAAACTTAATATGTATTTTTGTATGTGTATTTCAGTTCCACTTCCACGGCCCTATGATGCTCCTTCCTAGGGAACCAAGAAACACAAAATAGATGAAAATCTACCAAGCGGAAAAAGATTTAGAAGATTATTTCATAGATTTGCTTTAGTTCAAAGCCGCTTTCAGATTATAGCATTTGCTTATTAAGAACTGATAATGAGTTAAAAGCAGACAATAGCTACTGACGTCAAATTATTGTTGCAATAGGGCATATGTAATATATTGAAGACCAAATAAATTTAAGTGCAGTCTATGTGTGTATACGATTTATTCTTAAACCCTTTTTGGACTTGCGATGCAATGCGAAGTACACGGAAACAAGGGCAAGTGAACAGCTCTTAGTTTTTTCTTACAAATTTGCAAATTAACAAGCCTGCGGTAATTTGGCAAATCTATCTTTCCGCTACAAATCTGCAAAGGGCCTGTTATAGTTTAGTAAAGCTGTACTAGTGTGCCTCTCCCCTCCCTACAAAGGGACTGCTATAAATGGGGAAACTTGCAGCAGTGTTTCTATTTTCCTCCTACAAATTAAAGGGCCTACTGCAACTGAGAAACCTGTAGCAGTGAAACACCTTTCTTTCACTGGTTACAAAGCTGCATGTAAAGGGCCTACTGTAATTAGTGAAACCTGTATAATTATGCAGCAGAGTCCTTCTCTTTCAACTACAAAGCTGTAAATTGACTAATGTAATTGGGAAACCTGTAACAGTGTCCCTCCCTTTTCCCTACAAATCTGCAATGGAAATCTGCAACAAAAAATAAAGAAAGAATAATGAATAGGGATATCAATACCATGCACATCATGCATGGTTGTATTACGTAAAGTATTCTGGCACTGATTTTAAACAGAAGTGTAAATTTCACAAGACCTCAGTTCAAACTCTTATCGAAACACATAAAATATTTGAATAAAATTAGGAGGAAATCAAGACTTACCAGCCTGCATCTCGACAAGTTGTGCTAGTCATTTCAAAGACAGCTCTATACGTATTCTTCATGTTAATATTATGTTGTAATACTTCATCATGTTTTGGCATGTAGTAAATTGACGGTAAACTTAAATTTGATTGGGTTTTTAGAAAATTTAATATTACGTATTGCTTCTGTATTTAACTGAACAGTGTTTTCCCAGCGTCATATAAATTCGCTGAATCGTGACGGCTCCAAGATCAAGCTTATTTTAGCAAGTGTCATCTTTGTTGAAGCATGGTTTTTCAATATCACTACAACGTCTACTAAATTCATATCACCAAATTCCTGTATAATATTAATAATTGAAATCCGGCTACGTATATTATATAATGAACAAATTGCTATCCAATAATAGATCATGTGATATGGTGAACGGAGAAGTTGTAAAATATAGCAATTTTATAGAATAATATTTCTGTTCTAGATACCTGAACTGTTCTTGAACTTTTATGATTAGCTTGCTATTTTAGCCTTACTATTTACGGCATTCGAGTAATACAATATGACCTAGGGCAAAACCTCTTTCTTTTTAATAAATATATGTCAAATTATTGTTGTTTATACCGCTTATTCACTAAACATTTCCTTACGTAAACCCGGTTACTGATAAATTATATTTACTGGTGTTTAACAAACATAGAGAAAGAAGGCATCAAGTTGATTGGCTAGTTTAGCATATAGTTATTGTTTGTTCAGTTCTGAATTCGCCGTTAGTTTAGTTAGCTCAATCTTTGCTTGTTGCGGCCTGGTATTTAAGGTAGTATAGTAACAAATGAAACGTTATTTGGGTTAGCCCGAGTTTATCATCAACGTGCTTGCGATTCTTTGTGATCCTGAATTAACACTTCGTTATTGTAAACTGACGGCCGCTTATGTCTCGGGAAGACACAAGCATGATTCAATGACCTCGCCAAGTACCCCCCCCCCCCTACAGCAACTTTTCTCGTAATTTTATGGCAGTTCTAGCAAGGCGGCATGTGCACAGTGCTTGTTTTTCGTTCTGAGGAGCTGGGTATGAGAACAAACTTACCCAAGATGGCAAAAAGTGACTCTTTGAGTGTCAGTGATTCTAATGATGAAATAGAAAGTTGACATTTTTCACAAGATGATGTTACTGGTAATGGAAAATTAAGTGACAAAGAAAAGAAATTGTTCATCGAGGCATTACAAAGTGCCTAACACGGCCAAAAACATTGCAAGTTGCCGAGATCGATTTGTAGTGTAACACCCAACTTCGGTAACGTACAACGCTACATTTTCAAGCATTGCGAGACAAGTTGCTGAGAAAGTTGCATTAAGTGAGTGCTGGCTACCTGGAATAACCATTGGTGTTAGACGAGTCAGGTAGCCATTGAATGTGGAAATTACAAAAACAGAGGTACATAAACAGTAATTTTAATTACTTAAAAGCACTTGTGAACTTTATGAGATCCTATCAGTCTAGATTAATATTTTGAGATGAAATTGGATTTTAATCTGGGTTTGAAGGCGCCTATGGATAGCAGCTTGCTGTGAGCATCGAGTGAATTCCAAAGTTTGACTCCAGAAAAGCGTATATTAAATATTCCATAATTAGTTCTTACTCTGGGAAGCGAGAATGCGTGTTTTGAAGATAGTCTTGTCCTATAGTTAATGTAATGAAGAGCCGATATTTTCTTGCAGAACGAGGAAGCGAAGACAAAGTCTTCCAGAAAGGAGGAGCGGTTGCAGTGGCGACAATGGCGACAATGAAGAGGTCTTACACTACTGTGTTGGCACCCTGCACGACATTCTACCAAGGTCAAAACCAGCAAGGTCAGAAATACTAATACAAAAAAAAATAATATAACACTGACAAGTTCTAGTTCCAGATGAACGGCTGTTTTACCATTTGAACGCCTGACAAAACTGATAAGTTCTAGCCAGGTGATCGGCTGTTTCACCATTTGAACGCCTTACTGAACTGATAAGCTCTAGCCATGCAGATGATCGGCTGTTGTACCATTTGAACGCCTTACTGAACTTATAAGTTCTAGCCAGATGATCGGCTGTTTCACCATTTGAACGCCTAACTAAACTGATAAGTTCTAGCCGGATGATCGGCTGTTTCACCATTTGAACGCCTAACTAAACTGATAAGCTCTAGCCATGCAGATGATCGGCTGTTGTACCATTTGAACGCCTAACTAAACTGATAAGTTCTAGCCAGATGATCGGCTGTTGTACCATTTGAACGCCTTACTGAACTGATAAGTTCTAGCCAGATGATCGACTGTTTTACCATTTGAACGCCTGACTGAACAGATAATATGGCACCATAACAGAGGACTTCGCACTCACAAGAAGAACTCAAAATGGTCGCAGTTCATGAATTTCATTCGTCGGTTTTCGAAACTGGTTTAATACATTGAAAATCTTTGGATGAATTTCAGGTAGAGTTGTTAATGCCAGGAGCAACTCTCCTGTATTCGCTTCTGTATTTGCTGGAAGATGTTTGAAAGAACAACGATAATACAAATATAAAGGACTTGGACAGAGGTAAAATGAGGGGAAGTAGGGGGTCGGGGTGTAAAAATGGCAAAGTTGCTTTCATGAAATTGACCACAAAACTGGCATGTGTAATTAGTTGTACTTTAAGTTGGTGCAGTCACACGGCCTTGTGGTAATGCCACTTTCATAAATGTGTTTAACCTCTGATTAGCAGTTACATCTAATAAATTTATATATTATATATTCACTTGTTTTATGGCAGTAAAATCGACGCCGTTTGGAGTCGCATGGGAGTTGTGCTATTTACGCAATCCCCACGTGATGGGCGTAAAGCCGCACCTAGAAGCCGTACATGAAACTAGATTCCTCCAACTGAGCAAGAACATACTTCCAAAATTGAATTTATTTCTGTAGAAATTACACCATATTTACTAAATGTTATAATTTATGCTCCAAAAAGTTATGCTCCAAATTATCATTCTGGCAGTGCTCGTTCAAAAAAATTATGCTTTTTTTGCTCTAATTATGCCAAAAATTATGCTAGCACAATCAGCCAATGCCTGTACGTTGGAAGAAGTCAAAGAAACGGATTTGGTCAATAATAGTAACCTTAGAGTAAATCAATTATTAATTTTGTCTAAAATCATAAGACATAAGGAAAGACGTAATACCTCTTTGCATTAATCAGTACATTTATGCAATTTTAACAAACGTGCCCCCTTCAAAAACTGAAGCACCACCCTTGGGTCGAAATAAACGATCAGTCCCCAAATATTCATATAGAACTATCACTATGTACATTTAACCCGAGTGGTCACTGGTAGCAACTAGTCTACGGGGTAATACCCCCAAAATTGAGGGGAAGGGGGGGGGGGGATTCAACTCTCCCACCCCCTTCAGCTTTTAAGGGGAACTGAAAAATACAGTGGGTGACCCATCGAATATAAACTCAACGGTATTTATCAATTTGATCAACATTTATGGCTATAAAATTTCGGTTCTTTGGCCTTCTTTTTGTTCTGTGATGTAAAAAGGTAAAAAAGCAGAATAGAAACTTTCTGTAAGAAACTAATTAATCAGTTAGAAAGGTTTGGGACTGAAGTCTCATAAGAAACTATATGTAACAAATGTCAAAACAAACTTGTTCTGTGTTGTCTTGTATGATAAGTGTATTATAGACAGCTTTGTCCATTGTCTTGCAGGCCGCTTAGCCGAGTTAAGACAGTACCGCCAAGAAGGTCTATTATCGACCCTTACTTGGTCGTGGAATTTTGTAACACACAAGAGAAATCCCGTGATAACCCGCTGTACGAACCATTCGACAGCCATCTTGAGAATATTCTGACCAATAGAACGCTTGACGGGTAAGACTGAGTATTACAGCACGAAATTTCCGGAAGTGAAAGTGCTTGAGTGGGTAATCTTAGTTTCGTTGTTATAAAACTATCTTTCTGATCTCGGTTTCCAGGTTTCTGTACAGCGCGACTTTCCCTGGTAGTGTCAATCAATATTTTATAACGTCTTATTTTTGGGTCGAGCCAAAGTGTCAGCTACAAACCTGTATAAGGAATCAAGAGTTATATATTTCTATATAAAAAAATGAATTTGTAGTGGCTTCGATATTTGATATAGCTGATAGCCAAAGTTGGTTATACGGGTTATTTGAGGTCCTTTAGGGATGGTTTTCGTGCCGATTTTGTCTGAAATTAGGGTATAGATTATCGTTCTGAGGAGATTTTGCTGTCATAAAAAAAATCCCTCTTTTATGGGGTACCGGTTTTGCTATTTTGTCTGAGGCAGAGTATAGAAACTTACTGTCTTGGGTCTGGAAAAGGGTCAGGGTTTGAGAAATTAAGTTGCACAGTCCTAACCAGACTTTGGGTGAGTACTATACCCTTTCTTCCCGCCCGGGCATTTTTGACCCAGATTTGTAACATTTACTCTGTTTCGTTACCTTGATTTGTGTAGAGACACGATTAAGTACACTAACTCTTGTCCTCCAATCTTTTATCTTCGCAGAGGACCTCCGTCGTATCCAAAAAACATCGTTTAGTAGTGTAACTTCCTCTACTGATCACATGCAGCAACGTTGATCTCGCTAAACCCGACCGTTCCGCGTTTACATCCTGTAAGCAGGTACCTTAGTGCACCATGTCCACTGTGCAAGGTTACAAAGTCGAGAGTTCTACATGGAGAACAGACAAACGTACGTACATACGTAAGCAGCGTACCTTAGTCCACCATGTCTACAGCGCCAGGTTATAATGTCGAGAGTTCCACATGGAGAATAGACAAACGTACATACGTACGTAAGTAGCGTACCTCAGTCCACCATGTCCACTGCACCAGGCTACAAGGTCGAGAGTTCCACATGGAGAACACACAAACGTACGTACGTACGTAAGCAGCGTACCTTGGTGTACCATGTCTACAGCGCCAGGTTATAATGTCGAGAGTTCCACATGGAGAATAGACAAACGTACATACGTACCTAAGTAGCGTACCTCAGTCCACCATGTCCACTGCACCAGACTACAAGGTCGAGAGTTCCACATGGAGAATAGACAAACGTACATACGTACGTAAGCAGCGTACCTTAGTCCACCATGCCCACAGCGCCAGGTTATGTCGAGAGTTCCACATGGATATCCGTCGATCTCTATTTCATTCGAACAATGCTCTTATCCTGATCATCAAAATTGTCAAATCGTCTCGTACTTAACAAGCAAGTTCAAGCCTTCACACTCTCGCTCTTCCCTATGGGAATCACATGAACAACAGCTTGTCAGCCTATAAATACTTAGTTCTTTGTTTAGCTTAGAATAATTTTAACCTGATGATGACCCTAGTTGGTTGAAAACGTTTGTTTTTAAAAACATTTTACCATTTGTATATTTGCAAAATTGTCAAATTACAAAAGATAAAAAAACCAAGCAAGCATCACTCTCGAACACTTTGTGGCTTAGTATCCAGAGGTTCCAGTTTTGGTAAGGTCATCCCCGATTAATGTTATCTTTGCAGTTGTCCGACCTACCCTACATTTTTAAGATTTGCAAAAACAAATATTTGAAACAGTCAATACAGTACTATGTAAATAACATGCTGAAAGAAGTCGATATTATATGGCCCAAATCATAAATTCTTGTACGCAACATGTTGAACCAGTTGTTTTACATTTTAATTCAGCACTTACACCACAAAGCAATTAATTAACGATAAAGAAAACACTATACGTTAAAATAAAGCGACACACCATAAATATTACGCACGCAAGAAACTAAATAGCCAAATTTTACTTTTTTCTTTGCCAGACCGACCGAACCTACGAAATCGACTTTAAACATAAAAATAAGCGGGGATGGAAAAAGTCCAACTGGAAAAATCTACTGTAATTGAAATGCGAAGGAATCAACAGAGCTTTGTTTCAAAATAACATCAGTTTGAAGGAAATTCACCTGTTATTACTCGCGCCGAAGGCGACGAGTCCAAACTTGCTTTTCGTTCATTAGGTTATTTATATTAGTTTTTTTTCATGTTGCGCTTCGTCTGCGCATGCGTCAAGCGATCGCACTGGCTCAATGGTAAGAGCATCAGTCTTGCATTTTTCCATCCCGACAGGGGAAACGCTTTTTCTTTTGTTTTCTATCTTTTCGAAGAATTCGAGTTCTTTTTCCTTTTTTAACTTCATTACGGAACTGTATCATAATTTATACAGATATGTTATAGCATAGTCACTGCTGACACTGACACTGTCACAAAGTTCACATTAATTTGAAGCGTCAATCGATAGTAGAACTGGATGACATTTTTTCGGGCGTATACTTATCAGCAATTACCTCAAATACTATTGGGATATTTGGCGCACTGCTTCAAACTCATAAAATTTCTATCTCCAACGGTCCCAATATCTTTCAAACTTACTTGGATCCTGTTTCATATGTCATCACTCTTCGCCACGACTTTCGCGAAGCCTCGTTTTCTTTTGGAATTTTTTGCACTCCTAAAGCCCACGTGTTTAAATTTGGCAGTTTTATCTGGAAACTCAGAATTGATAAACTTAAGTTTATAGAGCTACTCAGCTCGGCCACAGTCATTATATTAAAGGTAAAGATTCCAATAGAAACCCAAATGAGAAAACCTTTGACAGTGAAAGTTCAAGAATTCTGTTTAGTTTCACTAGTTTTATTAGTTTCTGCTTGCTCTAACATATATTTAGTGAAAACAGAATATGAAGCAAGAGCAAGGAATGCTTTGAGTGTTATTTAAGATCAACCAATTAAACACGTCTTCCACGTTTCTTAAGGGTCTTGCATTTCGGGTTGGCTTCAGAAAGGAGCTCTGCTAAGTGGTAATTCTTGTGCTTGTTTCACGGTTCGTTTTCACTGGATTCACGAGACTTTCTTCTGCGCTTGTTCTTGTGTCGCTTGTGAAAAACCAGGCTTACAGAACAAGAAAAATTCAACTACAATTCAGACATGTAAAGATGAATTTGAGAGACTTCATTCCACCACCCGTACGGTCACTGAAGTGCACGGCCCTTTAAAAAACGTTTTGCCTTGAATGGAGAATACGCGCCCATTGGCTTATGGGCCGGCGCTCAACCCCGGTTTCCGTGGTGTTAAACCGGATGAGCCGGCGCTCATCCCCGGTTTCCGTGGTATTAAACCGGATGAGCCGGCGCTCATCCCCGGTTTCCGTGGTGTTAAACCGGATGAGCCGGCGCTCATCCCCGGTTTCCGTGGTGTTAAACCGGATGAGCAGGGTAATCGACTTTAGGTCGTATCGTCATCTGAGACAAGTAACATCAGCTTGTGGACAAGTAACTTTGCTGAAGCATTTGTCTGTACAGACGAACAGAATCTACAGATCTCAATACAAAATATATATCATGCAATAAATTGTGTAGGTGTTAGGTAATTAGTGTAGGCGTTAAGTAATTAGTGTAGGTGTTAGGTAATTAGTGTAGGTGTTAGGTAATTAGTATATTCTGGTACCCAAAAGTCATCATATTTACAAGTGTTCATTTTTATCTCTTGGAGACACAAAATGCATGCTTGTCATGACGAACTATGTACGTAACTGCATGGCTTGTGGCAGCTCAACATTGTTAGGAAGTAGAAAAAGAATTGCCAACATTATACTGGACAAGTAAAATATCCTTTGGGACAACTGAAATCTGAATCTCACTGATCCAATGGATAATTGGAAAAAAGGAAAGTTAATTGTCCTGGATGAGAGTAAACGACTACTCTTGAACAGTACCACAATTCATTGCAGGTAATTTCCAAGCAGTAGGTGGCACTTTCTGTTGACTTGATTCACCTACATGACTATAGACACTGCACTACTTTGATACTCGGCTTTCTTATCTTGAATAATCTTCTGCTGCCTGTCATATCCAACGAGCAGTTGCACTAAAATTCAAACCGGTTCCTAGAACATGGCATGTTTTACTTACTCGTTTGAATAAGTACAATGAACTCAAAAAAAAGAAAACGAAACGAAATCTGATACTTACAAACAAAATGTTGTATCCACGAAAACATAAAATGAATCACTAACTGAAAGAATCGAGACAGAACTTTTATCCGAATTCACAAGGTGCACCGCGCGCTAGCAAAAACTGCCGCCCTGCGTAACCGCGCCTGAAAACTCACAGTGAAAACTGCTGACCGGAAGTTTGTCGTTTACACTTACATATACAGCCATTGGACCAGGTTGAGTGCAGTGCTTTGCTCAAGGATACAACACATTGATCTGGTCGGGGTTTGAACTCGCGACCGTTTGGCTACGACTCAGAAACGCCAACCGCTCGACGACTGGGTGTAAATCAGTGCCAGTCGGAGAAAACCAAATCTATTGAACACAAATATTGTGTAGTTTCGCTGTATTTTCTTAGTTAAATGTTTTACATTTGTTTTACCCCATGTAATGATGTATCATCAACGAGTTGTACCATGTACACGTCCAAACAAACTTGTTCACATTTACTCGGAACTCACTCATATTTGATTTTTCTGTCGAACCCGAAACGCATGAACAATTTTAAATAAAATTGAAGCCAATTTACAAAAATATTGGGCCGCTTCTGTCTTCTTTCTACAAAACCTGAAGACTAAACAGAAGTTGCTGTACTTTGTTTAACATGACTTGGTGGTCACACGGCTTGCCTTGAAGAGTATATCTGAGCGTTCTTAGCTCAAAGCCAACCATTCGCCATAAACCAACGACTCAGTAAGTTATATAGATTGCATTACAATCAAACTAGAAAATCAGTGTCCGAAATCCCTGGTCAAGCCCTTCCTTATATATACCAGACACCAAATTTTTCATTTGTTCAGTTTTCTTTAAGGGTCCACTTCTCAAGTCATTGTGTATTTGTTTTGAAAAGTCATAAGCATCTTCATTATTTCCAATCCTATTAATAATGCTGCATTGATAAACGTATCTCAAATTGAAACCAAGCCAACCAATTCTGTTTTTACTGACTGGAATATGTTTATCCAAGAATATGGACCTATCCCCGCTCGTCAAGTGATTATAGTCAAGTTCGAGATCAAACTTTTAAATTATCGTACCAGTCCCTGCTCGCTCAACTATCGACAGCGGAGGACTAAGTCCCAATTTGAGTACCACAGGTTGCCCTTCATCTAAGTTTGTCTTAGTTAAATATTACAGTTTAGAAACTGCTCTCTTTGACTAACTTTCTAGATTAAACGCCAAGCGGTTCGTTTCAGTGATCGTGATACCAAAGACAACATCATCTCAGGTCCATCGCCATTGTAGCGGGATTTTCCAAGTAAGATTTCCACAGGTTGGAAAATCGCGACACTGTCGCGCCGTCGATCACACGATGATCCGCTGACCAGCTTACGTTCATGATTTGGGCAGCGTACAACTCTTCTTGCTTGTCGAATCTTGGCAAAAGCTGGATGAAAAAAGCGACAATTAATTTCAGTCATCTTTTGTGTCGAAATTGTAATTTAAGGCAATTGCTTTAATTCAAAAATTAATTTAGAACGATACAAATTTATCAAGAAAAAAGCCCTTGTAGAATGGTACCATTTTCGATATTTGTTCCTACAATCTGGAAAAATCAATCCAATGAAATGTATATTTTATTCCTCCTGTTAATGATTTCGATGTTTATCCGTGTTTATCAACAAGATCGCACATTTTTCTTATGCCTTGCCAAATATAAAAGAAAGTGTCATACTCCTCCATCGTAATTTCAAACATTATAAAAAGATGAGGTAAATTGATATCATGTATTATTATAAAAATAAAAATTTCCTCAAATTTGATTGGCTCATGCCACACTCAGCTTTCCTCTGAATCAGGCAGCAGCATGCTGTTATTGAACACCTTGTTATCGGATAGCTGAATGAGCCAATCACAATCAGATTGAACACCTTGTTATCAGATAGCTGAATGAGCCAATCACAATCAGATTTCTGGGATTTAGATCAATCAGCAACAAGGACATAGTCATTATGACAGCAACCTTCCTCTGAAACAATCAAAATGGAGAATTTTTATACTTCCGACTTCAACAATTATTCATTCTCGGAAATTTTATTTTCGAAAATTGAGTTATTATTGGAAATCATTATTTTTATAATAAATTGGTAATAGGACTGCCTGTCGTCCAATTCTGTCTGCAATCATTTCTCGTCAAAGCAAATTTGATTTGGCCTTCGAGCTCATCAAATTTTGTTTATCACTCGACATGATTACAGATTGAATTGGACTAGAGGCAGTCCTATAACCATTACTTATGAAGGGGCAATCTGGCCTACTTGTGACAAACTTACCTGGATTTTCCCTAGAGCCCCTATACAAACTTCTGGTGGAAGAATAACCGGCTTGGCATATGTTCCACCGATCTGAAAGGGAAAGAGTTAGGATATACATGCTATATGTTACTTCGGGGAAATTAGCCAGGATTTTTTACAGTGAAGGGTATTTTCGCCACCCACTCACTTTTTTAGCCACACCGGACTTGCCAAATTAACTTAAACCCTGTATTTTAATATTAAAGGACCAGACCGGCCGTGACGTTTTGTTTATGTTTGGTTTCAGCAAGAATAGAAAATAGCTTTCGTAATCCAAAATTATGAATGAAACTTAGCTCAATGGTGGTTTAAAACAATAACTAAACCACTCTTTGTTTGTTGCTGGAATTTGAAAGTCGTATTTTCGCAGAAAATATTTTGACCGTGGAAATTTTCAACCACGCGAAACTATACGATTGTGTGACGCCTCGTCTGCCTCTTTAAGCGTCGAGGAGGCCTCGGTATGAATGGAAGTGGCGAGCGCAAATTTCAAATCAATATGTTCAAATGCGCTTTGCAATCATCATAGTCCATTTGACAGTAGTGTGAATACTTTGTGCTGTTTTTTGCTCCAGACGACCTCACACAATTACAAGAGACGATTTCGGACATTAGAGTATTGACAGTCGAATATTTGCATTTCGGTGAAGTCGCCTCTGAGATTCTAAACAACGAAGATCTTGTAATTACGGTTCTCGCATGACTTCCGTTGACTGTTACTGCAACAATATCAAATTAGTGATCACCTGGCCATTAGCTGCACTATATGATCATCAACTTTACTCCTTTGTTTAACAAATAGTAACAAACTTATGTAGTAATGATATTGCTTGGGACCGGAAGGAGCCCAAGTCTAGGTTTTAGCTCCGTTTTTATTTTTATTATTAATATTTATACTACTAAAATGCGGGAAATTTGACATTCACAAGATATCCTTGATCACTGTAATTGTGTAAGCCGGACATAAGTGTTTACGTTTCAGTCATAGACAGCAATACTGCATGCCCAGTCTTTCTTCTGAGCAAACTCTGTCTTTGGCAGACATCTTGCCATTATGCCTGTCAAATGTCCAATGTCTAGCCATTATTTGTTGCCTTGGCAATATTTTTTTTTACCGGAAATAGAATTACTGAAGATAGTAAAACCGGTCCACATTGTATCGGTACGCGTAACAAATCTTTAGCTTACTGACTTACTTTGCAAATGGTGGAGAATCCTAGATACATTTCAATGATCTTTATATAGGTAAACATACTAAATGCTTCGGCCTAAGGCAACATCAGTTTCAAACCACTATTGAGTAAAGCTTCAGTGCAACTTACTGATCCTATGTTAGACAAAGTGAAAGTCCCTCCGCACAAGTCGTTTGGTCCCAGTTGCCCAGCGATTCCTCTTTCTTGGAGACCGCTGAGCTCCACAGCTATCTCAACTATTGATTTATTCTGCACATCTTTTACATTTGGTACCACAAGGCCTTGCGGGGTGTCCATTGCAAGTCCGATGTTATGCGATGCCTTGTAAGCAAAAATGAAAAACAATTAGTTTTACTGCAAGATTCTGCATCTCACCAAATTACCACGTGACGCCTGGAACGCCTGACTGAAGCATCATCCCAGAAGACTTTGCGCGCACAAAGAGCTTTCAAAATGGCGACCATTCATGATTTTGAAAGAACTTAATTTATGGCACTCAATGATTGATGATAACAAAATTCCAGGAATTTTCCAGGAGTTCTCCAGGGTAGAAAACTTAATTTTTCCGTGGGTCCAACCCCAAAGTAAACAAAAAGATATCAAGTAATTTCTGCCATAGTAGCAACTGGTAAATTAATGCATTGTCTCATTTTACATGTAGCAACTCAAGGCACTCTTCAGTTCATGAAGACCTATATTTTTATACACCATCTTGAATGTAGTCTGAGTCTACACAGAATCATGACAAAAAGTATAATCACGAGTCAGATGCTTCTCGGAAGGTTTTGGTTTGTTTATAAAACTGTTGAAAATATCTGTCTTTTCAGAAAATATCTGTCTTTTCAGAAAATATCTGTCTTTTTCAGGAGTCTTCCAGAGTCCTTCCTAGGACTTTTCCAGGAATTCCAGGAATACTGAACCTCGTACCGGAGAGCAAATCCCTGGTTGGGTCTGGTTATGTGGCACCCAGTTTCTGGGTGGTAACACAATACGTTAAGATTAATTTCGGTTCTTTTTAGCCTGGTGGTGAAAAGTTTCATTTTCATCAAAACAAACACATAGGTGAATTTTAATTTATTTTATTTGTTACCACCCGGACTCTGTGTGCCACGTGACCATTTCTCTCGGGAGAGGGTGAGTCTGGGAACGAGGCTAGTTAATTACACTGAAAATTTGAAATCTTTGAATGTACTTGTGTGATACACGAAGTTTTCCATTTTAGACTTCACTTTGACAAATTCGTTTCTTCAAAGAAACAAGCAAAGTACAGCTCTTGCAACCAATCTTGTGAGAAAAACAGAACGTGCTGATTGGCTAACTCCAGACACGTGATAAACTGTACGCGCTGATTGGCTAACTCCTAACACGTGATAAACGCCCATTTGCCTGGATTTGCTTGCATGCTGCCACTCTGTCCTTTAAGGATTTCTGATTTATTAGATGCAAAATAACTAATGATTTCTTTCAATTCTTTGCAAATAAACACACTGATTGGTACTTTGGTATCCATATTTTGTGACATCACCGCTACTCCATTTCATAAGCCTCTTTTTACATGTAGCAACTTAGTCTGAAGGGACAAAACTTTATAGGTAGTCTTTGTATTGAGTTTTTACTATTAAATCTATTATTTAAACAGTACAATCATACTCATGTTAGTTTTGCATTAGAGAATGACATAAACAAGAAAACAACAGACCTTTTTGTGTTATCTAAGCCTGACTCTTTATAAGTTATGCAGGTTTCAGTTGCTGTTTTTTTGTAATTTGCTAAGTTTTTGTTTGTAAAGATATAATGATAATGAATGAACTCAGTAAACGTTCCAGACATTCAACTTCAGAGCCGAATTTAAAATGCCGCCGTTGAACTGCCCTGACTGGGTATGATTGCACGTTAAATTTCACACAAAAAAAATTGTACGAATCGCGAAGCGATGAACGCAATATGATTTTTCGAGTGAAATTTAACAGGGAATACCCGAGTCAAGGCAGTGAATTTTCCTTGAATCGCATACAGTAGCAAGGATGGATCTTAAAAATTGATGAACGTAACTTGGATCGACTTTTGCTAACCTAAGTTTTGTACGTAAAAAAGACATTTCAGTGCTCTGTGAACCGACTGGCGAACCACGACTCTTGGCGGGAAAGTTTGAGGTGGTGCGCGCGGCTGGTTGAGTGCAATTCCACGCTGAATAACCAGTAATGCAATTCCACGTTGAACACTTCCTCCTTGATTGGGTGATTTAGTAAACAATCAGCTTGTGTGATTCATCGCTGCAATGCGATTCCTTAATGCAATATTTAAAATCCACATTCAAAATATATTACAAAATTCTGAACAGCTAAATAATTTCCGATAAAATAAGTTCATCAAACTTTCAAAATTTGTTTCAGATGAACAGGCGCTATCATGTGCAACAGATCAGTTCAATTAAGTCAGAAATAAAAGAATGCCTGAAACAGGCCTCCAGTGAAAACGTTCTTATATATATCTATCAAACGTTATGAATGTCCCTTTTCGACTACTCTTTTTTAACGGGACAAATGTTTTGCTATTAAAGAATGTCATGAGCAGATCTTTTTCGTTTTTCCTTCACTACTCTTTTGAATAAATGGCCAACAGTTGAGAACTAAACAACCGAATTCGAACCCTCCATAACTTGTCCGCCCTGTAAAGCCCACTTTAATTAACTATTTTATTTTATGCATCACGATAATTTTGTTGAGTAAAGCTCGTTGTACAAATCTATACACTATATTTCCACATGTGAAAAAACTCTATATAACCTATCAAAACGGTGTATAGAACATATAACCAATCAGCAGTAGAGTTTACACAATCCGAGCAATCAGGAGTGAGCATCAAAATGGCTTCCTTTGTTTGACAGCTTTGCTGGGTTTGTGTTTTTCTTGCTCGGCAAGACAAATGGCGGAAAGTGATCCTCGGTTTGCTCTCTCTGATATCTCTGTTGAGGATTTTATTGACCAACAACAAAACAAAAATACCCTAAGCAAAACAGAGAGAGATGTGACCATCCTCAAGATATTTTTAATATCATTGAAGGAGACGAGAGAAATTGAAGCCATTCAGCCGGCAGAGTTGGATGAAGATATCGCTACCTTGTAAGTTATATTGGTGCACTCGGAGTCCACTGAACTGTTTAAAATTGGGAAATGGAACAGGGCCATGGATGCAGCCTTCATGAATATTGGCATGTATGTTAGCTTGACTCCACGTGCTTTCATTTCTTCTTTTATGTGATCCTTAAACCTGAATAAAGGGAAAGGTCCACGTTGAATTCTTAGAGGCATGTACTAGCTGGCAAGAATAAGTTTTGTTCAACTATCACACTATCATATAGGGAGTCAAACGTCCACGACTGTTAAGTGGAAGTGAATGTGAGTCGTCAGCAAGTCACGGTCAAACCTCTAATAACAGTCATCGAAGTACTGAACGTCTTCGAAGTCGATGAGAGTGTACGAGAGTACGTAAAAGTGTACGGCAGTCGATGACAGTAAACGAGAGTCAGTGACAGTGCACAAGAGTCGATGGGAGTGCAGGACAGTTGATGAGAGTGTAAGAGGGTCGATAAGAGTACAGGGGAGTCGATGGGAGTGTACGAGAGTCGATGAGAGTGTACGAGAGTCGATGAGTGTGCATGAAAGTCGATGGGAGTTTGTCAGTCAATGGGAGTGTACGAGAGTCAATGAGTGTGCACGAGAGTCAATGAGGGTGTATGGCAGTCGATGAGCGTACACGAGAGTCAATGAGAGTGCACGAGAGTCGATAAGAGTACACGGGAGTCAATGAGAGGGCACGAGAGTCGATAAGAGTACACGGGAGTCAATGAGAGGGCACGAGAGTCGATGGGAGTGCATGATATATAGTTAGCACCGTACCCACACAAGATTCTCATCAACTTTCGTGCTCCTTAGACCCTGGCTTGAAAGTCATGAAGATGCAAATCAAATTCATTTAATTGTGTTGAGCTTGACATATCCGTCTTTTATTTTCTTTCTACATACTTTGTACAAAATAGACTTAAAAAACCACAATTTATGCTTTCATTATTATTTCGCTTTTAGTAGAGCATCTTCAGTTGCATCGCCATGCAATTCAAATGGCGATGCAACTGAAGAGGCTCTAATAAGAGTGAAATATATTTTGCAAGCCAGTTACAACAATTATCATCCAATTTTTAATCTAAAGAAAAGTCGTGTTTTTTTAATTCTATTTTATACAAAGTACGTAGAAAGAGAAAAAAATAGGGATATGTCAAGCTCAACACAATTTTAAAACTCTTTCCTAAGAGCTTTCAATACAATAACATTCCAGTGTCGGTGAGGAATCTCAATAAAAAGACATCCAAACAAACTATCCATTCGATACTAATGAATATTTTAAAAGAATCCGATAGCTACCTCGATTTTCAACAAATTTTAAAAAGTATCAAAAAATACCAAACTTTTTAACTTGTATTGCTGTCACCTGTAATTGTTAAAAGCTCTTGTAACATATCATCCTCTTCTCTTTTTCTTTCTTTTTGCTTTTTTTCGAACTGCCCATTATTATATTTTCTTTTACTTTTTGTAAATCACCAAATTATTGTTATTTTATTATCTACTTATATTCATATACGTGTAAGTGTAATATATATGTATAGCTATTTGTAAGAAAATTTAGCGATTTGTGAACTTAAAATATGGCTGATCTGCCTCGATTAGTGTTTACTATTTGTGGATCAGCTGGTCCAACACAACTGGTCCAAAACCGCTTATACTGTACGCTACTAGTCGACCTGCAAGAAAATAAAAATAAAAAAAGAACTCAAAATTTAAACATTAATTAGGGTCCGGCTATTAATTAGAGGAAAGGGGCTGGTTCAAAATAAGGCTGGGGGACGGGGGCAGCTAAACATTTTGAGCAGTGAATAGGGTCGCAATTTTTCATGTAACAGGATCAACACCCATTGAAGAGCAATCAAACTTGGATTGCGAAGTCAAAGCTAAAGATATCTTCGATACGGATTTTGTTCCAGTTGAAATAGGTTCAAGATTATATGAATAGAGATGATGGAGACGAAAATACAACATTACTAATAACAACTCAAACCAGATCAGTTCTACTGTGAAGATGATATACATGTGTATATTTATGGGTAACATATATTTATATAAAATATTTTGAGGTGATGTATTTTTTCTGCAATAAACATAGAGAGGGTCGTCCCCTCTCTAAATAACGGCCAGTCCCTCAGTGTTTTATAGGTAACGGAGTAGAATAATAGAGAAAAAGTATACAGCAGATAAAAAGCTAAGGCCCAGAATTTCAAGCAAATTGTACTACAAGACAAAAATTGAGTCGCCTTTTTATTCCCTAGGGTCCAAAAGGAGTGAGAGGAGAGGATGCACTTCCTGCGCCAAACGTACGTTTCGAATGAATCTGTAAGAATGAATCTGTAGTCATTCCAAAAAGCGGTACTACAAATATGAATCTGTAGTCATTGTAATCAGCAAAATAAAAAATAATAAAAAAATAAAAAAAAAGATTTAAAAAAAACTAAGAAAAGCGTACGTTTCGAGGATCCAACATAGATAACTTATGAATAACTTATTCTCTTTACTGGATAAGTGGCCAATACGAAACCTGTAAATAAATTGCCTGAAGTGGTTTGCCTATACGTTCTATGGTGCACTGTGTTTCTACTGTATTCATTGTTATGCTTAGAACCAGTCCACTTAACGGAAACAGCAACGCTTAAACTATAATCTTGTGAAACATAAATTGATTGTTATCCCTAAGAAGATGGTTGACATGTGTAACAATTCTCAAAGTAAATTGATTCTTGACGATTTTTCTGTAGCCTCGTCCCCAGTCAAGTGCTCGGTTAGTTCTGCGCGGCGCGGTTACCTATGTTTTGTCAGGCATCCGCCATTTTGAAAAGCTATGTGACCAAGCAAAGGGAGCGAACCAAAGGAAGGTGACTGGGGACGAGACAAAATGCTTTTGGTTAGAGTTTCTTTTCGAATGGCATCTTTATGAACAATACAGCTGACTCTCGATAACTCAGCATTATACTGAAGGTCACTTTTTGCTAATTGTCTCTCGATAACTCAAACTCCCGTTAAATCGCATTTCCGTACCCTTTAGTAATGAATCGAGTCGACTGGAATTCATTTTATCTTTCGATAATTGTACGTAGGGAAGTGGTTTTTCAAAGCACCAGATTTGTAGTCCCTTCACTAACTTGCTTAACTTAGGAAATGTTTGGATTCTTTTCATCTAGTGTATGCCCTAACGTTAATTGTTTGCTGCCAATTGATTCAGGGTCAAGCTGGGAAAGACGGAGAGAGAGGAGAAACTGGAGATATGGTATGGAAACAAACAGGAGAGCAGCAGATTTGTAAATATAGCCAAGGGAATTCTAGACTGCTTTCGTGTAATCTTGCACAACTGAAAATCTGCGAATCAGATTATAGCTAGCTCATATCCCTTATATTCAATGTTATTTTATCATTGGTTCAGAGAAAGACATTTTACTGCTGACTTTAAAAACCCTCTTGCATTCGACTCACGAAACAATGAAGCTTACAGTGAATTCTCTTCAGCAGAAATGCTTTCAGAATTCTACGAGTAACTATCAAACGTGGAAATATTTCCAAACGTGATTCATTCATTGTTTTGATGACTTCAAAGCTTACGTTACGTTGTACCGGGTTATTTTAAGGGTTGCAGACAAATTCGCCTTGTGCGTTGGTGATGATAAAACTAACGCTTTTTTCTCGTGTGACGTTTTTGGAAGAATTCGTTTATTTTGGTGGGTCTTTGCGCAGTTGACCAAGATGCAACACCGGTGTTTCCTACTTAGCGTTTTGGTATGCAGTTGCCTTCCCCAAAGTGTGATTCGTCACTTCTCCATGATGTCCACGTAACCCTTAAACATATCGGCTAAAAACCGTAACACCAACGTACATGGAGGGGGGAAGTTATTTGAGTCTATTGTCCGTTTGTCCCGAAAGTTGGCATTATTGATACTTGAGATGCAATCTCATTATGAAGTTCCATGTTATTGTTGTTAATGACGTTCCATGGTAACTTTAGGCATCGTTACACAACAAATCCGCCAATTTTGCAAGTTGCTTGCGAGTCGTGGCATTGATTTCGTACCTGCCCAATTGCTACTCACAATCCATTAAGCTGTTTTCCGCAATAACATTGTATGCTACCGACAGAACGATACGATAACATGTGCTATCATCATCATCACCATCATCATCATCATCGTTGTCATCATCATTATCATCATCATCATCGCGAAAAAGAAATAAAATAGAACGGAATGCATCGATATTGATACCTTTCCCACATTTATATACGGCTTGAGTAATGAATAAGTAGTTTCTTTAATATTTCAATATTTTTATCATAATGGTGGGTGATATACGGAATATAGAGAGCTTTTTTGTTAATTTCACACCTACATGTATTAGAAGTACTGCACTGGTTTCTGATTGGATGGTTCACAGTGTATTTTTCTTTAATCCGTGCAATCAGTTCCTTAATATTATAACCTTAATTGGCATTGGCATCCGGGAACATTTTCCTTATATGTCATGAAAAGAAACACCCACCGGCAATTTTGAACATT
Source organism: Antipathozoanthus remengesaui (assembly GCA_025434805.1). Taxonomy (NCBI): domain Eukaryota; kingdom Metazoa; phylum Cnidaria; class Anthozoa; order Zoantharia; family Parazoanthidae; genus Antipathozoanthus; species Antipathozoanthus remengesaui. The sequence continues at coordinate 2,321 of JANSTR010180595.1, read as the reverse complement.
TTGAGATTTCTGTTCCCCAAAACATGAATATTACATAAAACCAGAATTCTACTTCCGTGAGTAGCAACTTTTAAATATTTTTGTAGGTATAGAATCAAAAGGAAAGAGCACCTTTTAAACTTTCTAAAAATTAACGAAAATTGCAATCGTATTTTATGAAAGTGAAAAATACTGCTCGTGCTGCAATTTTCCATTCTTTTCGAGCGGCGGTCTTTCACATACTAATCTCTTTAAAATTATATTTCAACATTCTGATATTTACCTTGAAAAATGTTAATGATTTCGTAAGCTTTCATAAGCATAGCACTATGGTGAAAATGTCTGAACAAAACTGTTGAATTTCATCAGGGACCTGCAGGAAGACAAGGAGATCGAGGACCACAAGGCGATCGAGGAGAGCAGGTGATGATAGAATTATTGTCTGTTATTGATATACTTATTCGGGTCTGGTGTGATTCGTCGATGATATCACAGTTCTACTTCGAAAAAGTCATTCTCGTAGATCCAGTGTAAAATGCAGACTCGTGGACAGTTTTAAACTGTTTGCGACAATTTGCGGCAATACCGAAAAAATCATTTACGTTTCAGCGTAAGCCAAAACGACAGAAGAAGAAATTAAGTTGTCTTTGCAGGGAAAATGCTTCTAAAACAGAATAAGAGAGAGCTCTATGGTTGTCTCGAACCTTCTACCTTTATAAGAACACAGTGAAGAGGCTCCAAGGTCGTTTCAAACCTTCTACAACCCAAAACGACTGAGAATGAGCTAAGTTTGTCAAACACCTTGTACTTTCCAAAAATACTGCACGAGAATGAACTCTAAGGAGGCCTCAAACCTTCTATTTTACCGAATGACTGACAATGAACTATATGGTTGTTTCAAACCATGCATGAGAATTAACTCTAAGGTTTCCTCAAATCTTCTACCTACTAAAAAGACTGAAGATAAGTTCTAAGGTTGTCTTTAAACATTCTACTTCCCAAAAGGACTCAAACCTTCTTCTTCACTCTTCTTGGCTTGTACAGCGACCAAAACAGAAACTGAGGCTTCCGTTTGTGCTTGCGTCTCTGTTCAATTACATTGAATTATAAGGTCCGTTCCATCTGCGCTTCTGCTTCATTCGATAATTTAAGTTGGGTAATTCATGGCCAAATGTTTTGTCTACACCGCTTGTACTGCAATAGAAAGCAACTTAAGTACTCAGTTATGGTCAAGTGTTGTATCGTATCTCCGAGAACCTCTCAGTACTAAACATAGTATATTCTGTTTGGTCAGGGTATTACAGGTGAAGCTGGACTCGAGGGACCAGTTGGACCTCTTGGAAAAAGGGTAAGAACGAGATGGATATCATTATACCATTTACACCAATACAACTGGTTATTATTTTGTATTTATTTATTATTATCTTCAATATTATCATCATCAACATTATCATCACTTTCATTAACGTTGTCACTATGATTATTTCCACTGTTATAACCATTTTTGACCGATTCAGGGTATACCAGGACCTATTGGAAGAAGGGGAAAAAGGGGCGAGAGAGGCGAAGCGGTAGGTTTGTACAGAACACATCTAAACTAGAAGCCTATGTTGTTTCGTATTTCGTTCTTATTCTCAAGAAAAATACTCAATTTTCCCAGGCCGACTGTAGTACAGGCTTCCAGCTTGTAAAACCAACTAGGCCAAGCAGGTTTTAGCATTGACACAAATAATACTTTTTCAACAGTTTTATTGTAACATATATTGATTTTTCCAATTATATATATTTAATTTTCACCTTCTAACTTTTCTTTAATTTATGTATTTTAACTGGGCGATAGCCATGAAAACTATCGCGGCATTCACTGTCTCTCAAAATATGATCATCAAGTATCATCATCATCATCATCAAGTATCATCATCATCATCATCAAGTATCATCATCATCATCATCAAGTATCATCATCATCATCAAGTATCATCATCATCATCAAGTATCATCATCATCATCATCAAGTATCATCATCATCAAGTATCATCATCATCATCATCATTATCATCATTATCGTCATTATCGTCATCATTATCATCATCATCATCATTATCGTCATCATTATCATCATTATCGTCATTATCGTCATCATTATCATCATCATCATCATTATCGTCATCATTATCATCATCATCATCATTATCGTCATCATTATCATCATCATCATCATCATCATCAAGTATCATCATCATCATCATCAAGTATCATCATCACCATCAAGTATCATCATCATCATCAAGTATCATCATCATCATCATCAAGTATCATCATCATCAAGTATCATCATCATC
>JANSTR010180484.1:0-16170 GCA_025434805.1 Antipathozoanthus remengesaui | reverse complement strand
GATTTTATCCCAGCAAGAGTGTAATGGACTCTCGATTCCTGAAATTCTTCATTTTGTTCTATGCGTAAACGCCATAATCTTGTAGGTACGTAATGTAAGGATTTTAGACCAACCGTTTTCGTTGGAACCAATTTGGAATCCCCCCCTCCTCCTACTAGAAATACTGGCTGCGCCCCTGACCACAATTAAACACGGATGTCGCTGCTTCGGCACACATCGTTTTTGATTTTCAATTTCGGTAGCAGCCAATATATATTGAGTTGTTGTGTTGCGCAGAAATACTGAGAGTGGAGACAATTGTCACAACGTCAGAAAGTTGAGATGCGTCTTGCAGAAATAGAACAATCAAACATTACATCTGGGTCTTGAGTGACAGGATTTTCAGTTTGATTGCCGCTTCGAGCCACAGCAAATTCAATTTCGATTACGACCATGGTCAATTGTTGGACTGAATGCCAAACTTGGACGTTACTGCTTCGACGGAAATCGGTTTGGGTTTTCAATTTCACTAGCGGTCAATCCATATTATATTTTTCTCGCGTATAAATTATTGCACATTACACAATTAATTTTCGTTTAAACAGGATTTATAAACTTCGCGGTAGCTTCGACACACAACGACTTTTGCTCAAAGTTAATTTCGTTCAGCGCTGGGAAGTTTAGCAGTCTACATCCCTATATTGTTATGTAGAATTACGTTGGAAGTTTAGACATTAGCAGATTAGTGAGGTGAGTGTAAACAAACTCTTTTTAAAGTCATTTATTTATATGCATGTGAAGTCATCAGACCGAGAGGAATAAGTTTGTTTACCTTTTTAGCCAGCTTGTTGTATTCTACACATTATCTTCACTATATTCACATTAAATGTTGAATTTTTTTGGTGTAGCAGTTCGTTTATTTCTAACACTATTTAAACAATACAATTTGAAAACCAAACGGCCAAAGATATTGCTCCAAAGTCGAACGCACTTCACTGATCTGTGATTACTTCTAGAATCTAGTTTATTATTTATAGTGTAGTTACGTAACGTAAAAGAGTACATGTTACAGAATGTTCATATGTTCAGAATGTAATATCAAGGAATTTTGAAAAGTCTGTTTAAGTTAGCATTTAATCGACATCAAAGTGTCCATAACAGAACTTAATTCGACTGTATTCATTATTATTTTTTCTCCTTTACCAATATGTAGATTGGTTTGCCGGAAATCCTTGAGCCAGCCATCACACTGGCTGACAAGGGTTTCCCAGTTCATCCCGTCGCGGCCGAGATATGGCAGAAGGGAGAGAAATGTCTCCTTCGTAACAAGAATGGCCGTGATATGTTGCTGGATGGAAAGGCTCCAAGGGCAGGAGAGATTATGAAAATGCCAAACCTTGCTCAAACCTTTCGGGTATGCATTAACCCTTTTAGCTCAAGACAGCTCTGATGCAATTTTTATAGTAATGATAACGAAAACGATAATGATAACGATAACGATAATGATAACGATAATGATAACGATAATGATAACGATAACGATAACGATAACGATAACGATAATGATAATGATAAAAACCGATTTTATTCAAAATCTTTGGAAACCTATTTACAAAATGAATTTACAACTACTACTTTTTCAAAGCTAAAAATTCTAATTACTAAAATGACGAGCAGTAAAACACAAAAAATCCAAACAATGAAACGTCAGTCTCAGATCAAATACGTTCTCCTGGGCCTAAAATTTAATATCTAAAAAAACTTCACATTCAATTTAAAGTCTTCCAGTACTTCGTTCCCCCTAACTCCTAAGAAACGGGTGTTCTAGAACCTCTAACGCTCAGGCGGACGGATCTAAGACTCTCGAATGATAATCGTGCTCTGAGCCAAGTTATCACAGATGCATAGTCCTCGTCATTCCTCTTTGCAAGCTTCTCTGCCAGTTGTTTCAGAAACATTTGGCATTCGCCGCCCATACAATCATTAGTGCCACAGACAAGAAGTGTAAATCAGCCCATCTCGACGTCTAGTACCCTCTGTCTGTATTTTCGCTTCTTCTCATTCTCTTGCTCTTTAAAGATATCCGCCGTTGGCTTGCCCTGGTTACCCTTCGAGTTAACATGCATTACCCTCACGTCGAAAAATGCCGTAAATCTGCGCAACCAGAACCCACCGGCGTCATTTATGCGACGGTTTCAGCCCTAAAATTTCACACTACAAATCAGTGAAGCAAGATCTTTCATTTGGCCGGTAATGTATTTTCACAGCTCACTGCAGGTTTCCTTTAAGGGCTGGAGGCTTATAGTATATGATGGCCACTAATATTTTGACTTTCGTCTTCGAAGCTTTCTTGACTAGATCCATAATCGGCAGCTGCAGCAATAAATGAGCCAAGGTTACTCTCATCAGAACCTACTGCCCTCTGGATGTCGTTAACACCTTTGTCTAGTTCCACTTTTTCTAGCCTCGAGGCCTGATCTAGTATGTTTTGGCTTTTCAACTCGAGGTGTCCATACCCTTTCTCGTCCCATAGTTCTTTCATAATTTCAATGTAGCCCTTCTTTCTGCCGTTGTAATTACAAGGTGGATTTTGCGAGGATGTTAGAGCCTTCGCTTGCCTCTTGCATTCTATCACATCCTTGTTCATTTGTTCTGTCCATCTGATCTTTGCTTTTCTCGACATCTTAATCACTTAGTCGTTGATCTTTTCGCAGCGTTATTTCGCTAATTTCAGTTTACTTCCCTTGCCAAGAGTAATTAGCAGCCAATAAATTCTTCCCTTGCAGACATTTCATTCGTGTGAATGCTTTTAAAAAGCATAGGCAAAGATATCGAGTTAAAAGAGTTAAAATTTTCGGAGCGTTAGTTGACACATATGCACGCCCCCATTATCATTATCATTACAATTATCATTATAATAACCATAATAATAATGATGATGGTGATCGTTATTATTAGCCAGCGTAGCTTTGGCGTTCTAGTTGGCGGCAAAGCGGAGCAAGACTTTCCTCTCTCTCCCCATTCCCCTCGCGTCCATATTCGCGCCGCTTCGCTTTTCCAGTTTCCCCGCCAACTAGAAGGCCAAAGCTACGCTGGCCACGTTATCATCGGCATCATAACAATAATAAAGTGCCAAATATGTTAACAGATATACCTGGACAAGCGTATGCAGTCGCAAACATTTTGCTTGTATCGTATTTTCTCTATACTTTTCCCGGCATTTGTCTGAAATGTGAACATCTAGAAAGTAAAGTTGATAATCGGCTTTTCAAGTACTCTAATTGGTTTAATATTGTGACATTCACCTCCCAAATTGTCCAGCTTGCTGGAGTCTGCTTTTATTGTCGCTCCTTTGGTACTTACTTAATTGTGGCCCAGAAAATATCCCGAGACACCTCTACTTTGGGAAAAATTAATTTCAAGTTATCCATAAACACCTGTAATTTGTTTAGAAACGCAAGTGTGTGCTGAGGTTACAGAAATTTTAGTCAGCTGCTTCTGTGTTTTCATGGTTAGAAACTCGCTGTCAAAGGGAAAGATGCGTTTTACAAGGGCGAGATTGCCAAGGCTGTGGTGAGGGTGGTGCAGGAACACGGCGGAGTGCTCTCCGAAGACGATTTGGCCAATCATAAGAGCACCTTTGATGAACCAATACGGACCAATTATCGGGGAATTGACGTGTGGGAAATGCCACCCAACGGGCAAGGAATAACGGCTCTGATAGCGTTGAATATTTTGGAAGGCTTCGACTTAGCAGGTAACGTGGTCGTTTTATACCAAAGGTCACTGTAATATATGAACTCGTAAATATAAATAACAACAAAATGTTACAATATGATTGAGATAGAAGGAGTGCTTGGTGATAAACAACGAAAAAAGACACCACATCTGACAGAAGCTTGCTGGAGGAAAGTCTATAGTACGACAGTTACTCACAGCATCTAAAATTACATTATTCGAAATACTAAAAAACTTCTAGCATTTTTGTATAACAAGTCTTAAAATGTGAAATTATAGGTTTTGTTAAATAAGAACTATATAAAATACGATAAAGTAACAAGTTTAGCGTAATAGTAATTATATCTTAAATAGAAAGCAATACGACCAAGGAATAACTTCAATTCAATAATGCAATAATTAGTGCAGACACAAATTGACTGAGTGTTAAGTCTATTTTCCTTGATGTAACAGTGCATTACAATATAGTGAGTACAAAGGTAAAATCACTGAAAACCAACAGTTATGGTCTGAACATAACAAAATGACGCTCTCTTGTCCAGTTGCCTTCCATAAGCCCAGCATGGAAGATGCCATGCATGCTGCCAAAACGGTCCCTCGCTTTCAAGAATAACATAATATAACAATATTATGTGATAGAGTGATTTAAACGTTGTGGATTGTAAAGTGCTATACAGTTTTTTTTCTTTCTCTGTGTGGTCCCATTTCCTTTCTAGAACTACCGCTCAGAAAGAATTAATATTGACATTTGTGGAACACTTTCAATTTACAATAGTTTAATTGTTGTAGAAAATCATTGCATGTATACGTTTATTAGTGTTTAGCAGCCAAACATTATACTGGTTATCCTCTTCACTTATGTGCCGAGAATGTGATCGAATCTTGTTCGATACGTAATGATTTGGTGCTAAACCATCTGGGGTCATAAACGTAGTTAAAATATATCATTTCCCATGCATACATTCTGGCAATCAGTGAAGCTCGCGAAGTACGGGCGTTGTGTGGCAGAATTGAGGTACATTAAAGATGTGCACATGTAGTCAGCACCCGTTGCATACTTTGTGCATGACATATTCGCATTACATCCGGCGACAACGTGTATCACTCTACAGCATTTTCATACGATATACTATCCTTACATTAGGCATGGTGTATCACTTCATGCGATATACTATCATTACATTAGGCATGGTGTATCATTCTACAGTATCTTCATTCGATATACTATCATTACATTATAGGCATGGTGTATCACTTCATACGATATACTATCATTACATTAGGCATGGTGTATCATTCTACAGTATCTTCATACGATATACTATCATTACATTAGGCATGGTGTATCACTTCATACGATATACTATCATTACATTAGGCATGGTGTATCACTTCATACGATATACTATCATTACATTAGGCGTGGTGTATTATTCTACTGAGCATCTTCATACGATGTACTATCATTACATTAGGCATGGTGTATCACTCTGTACAGCATCTTCATAAGATATACTATCATTACATTAGGCATGGTGTATCATTCTGTTGAGCATCTTCACGCGATGATTGAGGCCGTAAGACTGGCGTTCGCTGACACTCTTTGGTATAACGCCGATCCAACTCACGTATCTGTGCCGATCAACAAGCTCCTGTCAAAATCGTATGCTGAAGAAAGGCGAACACTTATAAATCCGAACAGGTCAGTGTAGTGAAGTCCAATTGTTGGTTGACTTTGTCAGATCACATTTGCAACAGATTTATAACAAGATTATAGCTCAGGACGTCTTCATCACCAATTGAACTATCGTCAAATGAGTTTTAGAAGTAATACGTATAATATTTACAACTTATTTTCTCTTAAAACCATTGCAATATAAAACCAAGTGCCCGCTAGTGCTGTGAGCATACCAGATGTCTCGAAATTCAGAGAGCAGGCTACATCATAGTCATAGAATTATTATCACCATGCCTCATGGAACTATTTTCAGTATTCTACAACTGCAGCATTATTTTATGTTGCCCGTGATTGAAGATCACGTGTTGAGAGTTTTTGATTGTTGTGCGGCCTATAAGCCTTCGTAGCAAGCGTTTAATAAAGGCGGGAAGAGGGAGAGAAAGCCAAAAAATAATACTCATTTAGACCTGGCGTATAAATCTAGTTTTAAATTGTTAAAACATCTACAAGAAAAGGTACTATGTCTTTAAACTATAGTTTTTTTATTGAAACATCTCGTTTAATTTTTTAGCCCATCCAAGATGTTGATGGAAACGCTGACAATACGGAAGGAATGAACAAGAGAAAAGGGAAATCTTGCTTTATCTCCATCGCCGTTGGGAATGGTTTAAAATCTAAACGAGTTATTTTGCCCGAAATCAAAATCACATTTCCACCGAAAGGAACGAAAGTTCCAAATCTTGAACCCTTGATCCCCCATGGGGGGAGGGGGCGATGCGAGTATGTGCGACCCTTTAGGGGGTATAGAATTTCGCTCTTTTTGCAGTCTGAAAAAGGGTAGCGTTTTTAGGGGAATTTTGGTGGCCATTTAAAAGTTCTCTCTTTAATAGGGTAACTATTTTACTATTTTGTGTCTGAAATAGGGTCCAGAAAATTTCCATTTTTGTATAGGTAATAGTATGAGTTGTATAGTGGTATTTGGCATAAATACGACAAGTGATATTTCAAAGTTGGTTTACGTAATTTCGAATTTTTTGGAACAACTTTGAAATATCATAAGTGGTGTTTATGGCAATTTAATACCACGTACAAATCATGCTATTATTCGTTTATACTAATATCTGAGAAATTTCTGCACATCATCTGTTTATTTTGTCACGCACTTTTGACTGGATTCACATAACATGGAACCGTTCAAACTTCAGAAACGTACGTATAAGTTTTGAAAGAACGTCAATCAAGTTAAACAAAATCTTTGTGATCTTAAAAGTGTTTATCAACCAAAAATCAATATGCCAGAGTCATGTAAAAATGTGTTCAAATCTCGAGAATCTTTGGCTGGCGTGCTAAGTTGTAATTGGTGGTGACTTGACAACCGGCATGAAAGTCGTGGACTGTCATCGACCTCTCTTCATTCACGGTAAGCACGTTATTAGCCACAGCTGAATTTACAGCATTTACCGGCATCCTTTCAAGAGGTTGGCTAACTCTGCCGGGCTGTGCCACTGAAGACTCTGCGCTTATTATAGAAGAAATGACTCGCTGCTCGTTTTCGTTACCTTCTTCATAGTCGGCGAGTGACCTCTCATTCGTGTGCCCAGTCACTCTGATAATTGCTGAGCGTGGTTGGTTCGCCGCTTTTAGTTTCTTTACTAAGGTCTTCCTGGCGCTATCGTTGGTAAGTTTTTGCCACCTGGTATGTCGACATCATTGACTATGGTTTTCATGAAAGAATTGAGGGTATTTACACCCATTCGTTGGTGTTTACACAACACTTGTGCGGCCTTTGAATGATTATTTACAATGATTTATTTGGCCCACTGCTTCGCAGCTCTTCTGGTCTCCGTTTTTGAAAAACATGACAGGACATTTTTCTCCGCCTGTGGCAAACATTTTGGTTGAACCACACGTCGTTTCTTGCGAAGACCACCTTGGCGAGTTTTTCGTTGGGCTCTCTTCGTAAGTTACAAACTCGGCGCCGCTGTCGTCCCTGCTGAAAGTAAAATATTCAATATACATATCGTGGTGCTCCTGGCATCGTCTCAAACCAAAAGTTGGGTCAGCAATTAAGAACCACATGGTCTGTATTAACGACTGCGGCAAACATTAAAGCTATCGGGTGAATGTCGCCCTTCGCAGTTTCGCGAATATTTTAGTGGCAGATTTGGCAGAGCAACTTAGTCTCTATTAGCTACAAATAAGTTGGGGGGTATTTTTGGTAACCTTTTTCTCACGTACAAAGGCCTTCAACAAGCGGCCCCACACGTCCTTGATTTTGACTATCATCTACGAAGGAGATCGATTTTCAATTACGTATTCCTTACTTTCTTCCTGGTAGGGCTTTGAGTGCGTATCAGCGTGGTTCACCGACATGCTCCAGTGACACCGTCTACTTCACTGTGTTGGATTGTGAAGGAAATGCCTGCTCCTTCATCAACAGCAACTACATGGGTTTTGGCACTGGATTGGTTCCCGAGGGGTGTGGATTCACTCTCCAGGTTTGTAATTAGTACGAAACCTACTTTAGGTATTCGATTGCCCACAGTCCGAAAACGGACAAGGAAAATCGACCTTGCACGAGAGTTGATGAGAGTACATGAGAGCTGATGACGGTGAAGTAGAGTTAATGAGAGTGCGTGAGAGTTAACTATCGTGCACGATAATTGACGAGAGTGCACGAAAGTTAATGACGAGTGAACGTGAGTTAATGAGAGTGCACGAGAGGTAATGAGAGTGCACGACTGTTGATGAATTCCTAGAGTATATGAGAGTACACGAGAGTTATTAAGAGTGCACGAGAGTTGATGAGAGTGCATGAGACTTGACAAGAGTGGCTTGAGTTGATAAGAGTGGACGAGACCTGGCGCTCAAACGATTACGAGAGTTCACGATGCTCGTCGAAATCTCGCGTTTCTTTACCGAACACAGTATGATATACGCATCGCGTCTTTGCGTTAAGTAGCACTTCCTTACCATGTTGTTGTTCGTTTCAGAACCGCGGGGCCAACTTCTCGTTGCTGCGGGGTCATCCCAACGTTCTCGCCCCGGGAAAGAGACCTTACCACACCATTATACCCGGTATGGCAACACACGCACACACCGGAGAACTGTACGCTAGTTTTGGAGTCATGGGCGGCTTCATGCAGCCCCAGGGTCACGTGCAGGTACAAGGTTTATGTTTGCGTAATGTTTACCAAGCAATATTCCAACAAGTTTGGTCATCGAAGTAGTTCATATTAACTGTAGCTTATAATTGCACCAAGTTTGTAACCTTAATAGTCTTGTTTCCTGTTTCAAGGTGCTGGTCAACATGATTGATTTTGGGATGGATCCCCAGCAAGCACTGGACATGGCTCGCTTTTGCGTGGGGCCAGGTCACGAGGGGGCTGAGGGAAGCATTTCCATAGAGGAAGGCATCCCGGAATTCACTATTAACCATTTGAAAGCTTTAGGACACGATGTTGAAGGACCAGTCACCGGCTACAATCGGAAAATGTTTGGCCGGGGTCAGATTATCGCCAAGAGAATTTCGCGTTCTCCTTGTGGAGAAGAACAGCCCGTGTACTGGACTGGCTCGGACCCCAGAGCGGATGGCATGGCTATCGGATTCTAACTTAGTAGAATCACGCAAATAAGGAACAAAGAGAAAACTCCGTTTTTCATAATATGTAATTACGCCAATGTATAAATATCTGTGCTGGAGTTACGCCACAAGAGGCTCACCTGCACTTACTGAACTGGCGAAATGTAACTGAATTACTAAAATTTTCCCTCCTTAAGATAGTGTTAAAATCCTTATAATGGTCATTAGTAACTTAACTCCAGTTCTTAGCAACTCTAATATATCATTTTAGAATATTAGTCATATTTTTAAAATTTATTAAAATACACTTATTGGATTTGTCCAAGCCCAATATGGAAATATATTTAAGTCGAGACTTCAATATTGGGCGAGACTTAAATATCTTTCCATATTTGGCAAGGATAAATCCAATAAGTTTTTTATTATACCGAAGAAAATTTACAAACATTGACTTTGACATCGATGCAGTCGCAGTACGGTTACTACAAACAAAGTGATAGTAAAATTGCATCACGTGAACAGCTAATGACTGAGAATCCCCAACACTAGATCACGTGCAAACAGTCCAATAGTTTGCTGTCCAATACCGTCACATATTGGATCGGCACGTGACTGCAATGCAGACATATGATTAGAAGTTTATCACTGAGGTAATAATAAATAGATATTTTTATGTTATAATTGAAATCGTGTATTTTTCTCGGTCGATGCCCTTTTATTGTAACTTTACGAGTGAAGAGCCACCTGGCGGAGGTATTTGATGATAAAGCCTTTGTTACTATTTGTATTGTTGTGGTTGTTATTATTATTATTTCGTATTTCGCTTAAAATGAGGAACGATTCCAAGTATACGTTTCTGCATAAGAAAATGACAAGAAAGTTGCCGTTTCCAAAATGGTAATTGTTTCCAAATGAAAGGTTTACTGTACTTAGGTTTGTTCACATTGGTTGGGGTCACACTTGGATGTTTAAAGAAAACATGCAGTGAAAAATACATTACCGGCCAAATAAAAGACCTTGCTGCACTGACTTGTGGTATGAAATTACAGAGCTGAAAACCACCACATAAACGAGAACGGATCAAAAACTTTTCGGTATTTTGTTGATGGAAACCGCCATCTTGCGCTCGGCACGCTAGTCCGCTGAAGAACGATCTTTATTTGTCAAGTATTTCGGCTTGAAACTGAAAGGGGTTACAGTCTAGCGAAAGAAAAACGTTTCCCATTCACCGATATGATTGCGAGTGCAACTCGCCCAGGCCGGGCTGCAAAGACCACAACAAATCAAACTTTGGACTACGACTTAAACTGGTTCACAAGTGGAGCAAGAGAGGTCATCTTCATTGGGGCGCACAGACCGACACTCAACAGGGACGGGGAGGGGGAGGTGGGAGTTTGAATCTGGCCAGGTCACAGATCACATCACCTGATCACACAGCAATCACATCCTGTGAAAACGGCTCCAGTGAGTGACGAAAGCTCAGTTTAAATAACTGACAAGTGTAGTATCTAAAAATAACTCTCTCAAGAGAGTTTAACATTAGTTTTTTGACGACGTAATCTCTAACTACAGTTACACTAACGTTACCTTGCCGTCATACTGAATAGTTGTGTCAAATGGTGTGACATGTCGCCGTCTAGCGTTTTTAATTGTACAGTCCGCATATTTAACCAGTCAACATGTTTCACATTAAAACCTTTATTGTGCAACTATTATATGGCACAATAGTACGCGCGCTCTGATTGGCTCTTGACAACGAAAGTTTTTTTTATGGTAAATTGATGACCGGTTATTATGAGATTTTGTCTCGGGGCAGCTCGCTGACAAGATTCATTCGCCGCGTGGGTCGCACAAAAATGCCAAAATGGCTATATAATAAATAAAGGCCCGTTTACACTACAGCGGATTTTCGGTACGGCACGGATAAAAATAGTTTTCCAGTGCCAAAAAGAGTACGGTTCGGATAAATGTTGAAGTGTAGTTGCTTTCCCCTGGCAAATCTGATCCGTGCCGAATCAAAAACTTCACCCGTGCTCGGACCACATAAATAGGTAGTCCGAGCGCGGGTGAATTTGGTACGGGTACCACAAACACCAGCACGGCTCGGGTAAGACAAGATGGCGGATACTGGAGCAAATCGGCGGTTCAGTGGCGTGGAAAAATAATGACGTGTTACGATTATTAGATATAATGCAAGAGAAGACAATCCTTGATAATGCGAAGACCCGAAAGCAAAGAGAGCTATATATCGTGACGTTTCCTTTTGTTGCTCAACCTTGTAACACTGGATAAGGAATTTTGGTCGGTGTTTCTATCAATTGTGTTGGTTTGAAACAGCACACGAGGCATGCGTATTGGGTAGAAGTGATTCTGCTGACCGAATGGTTTGAGTTTGGTTCGCGTACCGAAAGTAGAATTAATTTTTTTAGTACGGGCAAAAAGTCAAGTGTAAACGAATAAATGAATTGTTGCCGCCCTATGCCCCACTGGGGGCCACAAGGACTGACAGAGAGAGAGAGAGAGAGAAACGGATAAATTGAACTCGTTTTTGGCACCAGTACCAATTTCATCCGTGCCATGCCTAAAATCTCGTGTAGTGCAAACGGACATTTATTATGGCAATTTATTGGTACTGAGAGAATTCAGAACTGCCCTAAAGCGGAAGTTGGATTACTTCGTAGCTACGTATTTCAATGTTCAGTATTTTGTGACCATTTATTAACCTCGTCCGTACAAGGCCTTGTTCTGAGATTTCCCTGTAAAAATGGCCTCACTCGAGATTTTAAAATTACTATACAGTCAATCAGAGCGGTCATGTGCACACTACTCTACACTCACTGCAGTGCTAGTTTTCTGAAGTTAACTGTAGTTTAATATCCAAGGCGACCACACCACTGTAGGTACCGTGTACTCTACATAATCTAAATCATCTGCCTATTATTAATTGAGCTGCAGTTATAAAAGCAACCGGCGAGGCCTCATTTATTTCATTTATGATCGCGGATGCGTTAGTTTTCATACGTATATATCATTGCGCTACGGAGATGTTCCATGGCAACTCTAACTGAATCGATTGTTTATCATAATCTCTTCTTTTACTACACTTTGCATTACACTTGGGGGCGAAGTTTAAGTTATACTAACGAATTTTCTCAGTAAAATGTCCCGTCCGCACATGTTTTTTACTCTGTATACTTAACTCCCGAATGCTTCTATGAATTTGTTCGTTTTTATGCTTTTTCTTTCTTGTAATGCAGGCGCGTAGCCAAGGAGGAAGACGCATATATATACACCCTTTCACCGTCCGAAAAGGTTCGCCCCGCGCACACCACACGCAATGCAGTCAACCAGAAGTCAGCCTTACCGCATGACCCAGGTCCGCAAGAGGCTGACAATGCTCCTCCCGCGAAAAATGCTGTCTATTCGCCTGTAATGCAACCCTCGCTGACCTTCCACTGGCATTCTTGTTCTGGACATCACCAATCGCATATTCTATCGGCAATCAACTATTTGTGTGTTTCCGCAAATTTGTCTTCGTTTTCTCAACAAGATCTCCTACTCCCGTCATAGCATGGTTTTGCTCCTCGTGAGTTGCTGGCCGTTCAGTCGTGCTATTCACATTCCTGTGAAATGTAACTTCTCCTTTGAATTTTTGGCCATTGACTGCACTCTGCTCGCCGTTATTATTCGCGCTTGTTTGGTTTGTGTTCTGTTTCACGGTCGCATTTACTAATTTCCGTAACTTCTCTACTTCTAAAAGCAATTCTTCGTATGCCTATAGAGTAAAGGAAGAAAATATAAAATAATCAGTGTTTGACAACATTGAACTAAATATGAAAGTACAGTAGGAAATTCCTAGAATTTTCAAAATAAACCGAGTTTAACTAAAAAAGTTTAGGAACACTAGTTTTAAAATTTGATATGTAGTGCATTCACATACATAGTTTGATATGTAGCGCATTCAGTTACACACACGTGAATATAAATAATCTATCTAGAGTTCCAAACATACCAATGAATAGAGAATTATTCTTTTTTACGAAATAATTCGAGCGTCAATACTGAATGAACAATCGTTTTTAATCTTGAAAGACACGTCTTTTATAAAATCAGTTGTACTGTATTGTCAGGAGAAGAACTGACAGAGTATTTGTGCGAGCTGTCTCTTCAGCCGTACAGCTCAGACTCCATCAACAACCGTAAATAACCGAATTAGCGCCGCTGCCCGATTAAGCGCCGCACCTCATATAAGCGCCACATTTGTACCCTGTAAAACTTAATAAGCGCCGCTGCCCGAATTAGCGCCGCACCCCCAAGTACAATTTGAAATAAGCTCCGCGGCGCTAACCCGCTCATTTACAGTACTCGGCTAAAATCAAAACTGAGATAAATACCAGCTAATTTACAACTTAATATACCAACCTTCGCACACTGCTCAGTAGAAGGAAATCGCCTATTTTGTTCAGATTTCGTAATGCTACTGTCTCCATTCACCAAGCGTTCTACGGTACTGTCTACTTCCTTTTTATCGCTAGGGTTGCGAGGTGAGGGAATGAAGCCAGCTTTAATAAAGAGCTTGTTTCTTCGTTTGTTGTAGCCTTGGAGAGTAAGTTCTTCCCTATAATAGTCACGTTCGATCTCTTCCCATTCCGCTCGATAGTCTTTGCTCAAGGACGGATACACTGCAGAGACAGCAGAGAGAAAATAAATTTTATTTTAAGAAAAGGAAGAACATGGCGCGAACAAGCGTTCGTTAATTCACCATACCAAAAAAGACGGCGGCTGTACATTTGACCACAATGCCTTGCGAACCTAACACGGTGAACAGCTGAAGGTGGAAGACCATTGTTTGGGAAACGTGTCCATGCACTAACAACACGGTGTACGCTACATTTGAAGTTTTTAGATCCTTTCGGTACGTTTTTATAAGCGTTTTCATGTTTTTCGCGCACTAGGAATTATGGGTAAATGTACCAGTCGCCATCTTTTTTATTACGGTCAAATCACCACTTCTTATTCCGAAATATCCGCGATTCTGTTTCCAGGTGGCAGAATGACCAATATCTCCTACAAACGTGCCCTATACGTGGCGAGTACAATCTTAGTTTATGTCGGGTACGAAGAGCAGTTACCCAATCCCTCAAGCGAAAGCTTCAGCTATGTAGAAATGGCTCGCTCTTCGCTATAAAAAGTATTTGTGTTACCAGTATGCAAAAGTAGGCGATGAATGGATTCTGAGTATTGATAGAAAATAATTGGTTACTTTCTTGCGAGTGGGAGAATAAAATATTTCATAAATAGTACTACAGCAAAGTCAAATGGGGTAATTGTAAATAAAGATATAAAATATACCAACTGAATGAGAAAGTCGTGAATGGAAAATCTTTCTACAATGCAGCAACACTTGTACATACTTATAGTTCCATTGATTCGGTTCCAAACTGCAAACAAGAGTAACGCGGTACAACACGTGCACAAACGATTTCAGTCGGCCAAAAATTCACAGTTGTAACACTTTCATTCCCAGTTAGCTTATCAGCATGAATCTTTTCCTTACATAATTTATTCTAACTATTCTTGGTTATGAGAGTTTAAAGTCATTGATCATGAACAGCAAACTATCTAAGATGAAAAACAAAATTCTCCCAACGTGTTAACAAGGAAGCTATGAAGACAGTTTAGGAGAATTTAGCCATACGTGAACCCAATATGCCGAACTCCTTTCTATTCTTAAAGATTTCTTTTAAATTACAGCTGTTTTACCGATCTAAAATCTGGTTCTAGCTATTTGCGGAGACTAGCTGTTTTCTCATGCTCAGGCAGCTTACTGGATCTTTTGTTAGAGCGAATGGTATTCAGAAGGAAAAATCGTTTTTACACAACACTTACCAAGCAAAGCATCTATAGGGCACGCCAGCGGAGTCAGGAAAATCATACGGTATTTACAAGTAGTTGGTTCAGACACTTCTTTCAGTTCGTTGCTGTCTCCACATTTCAGAACGATCTACAGCAAAACAAATGCGTTGTTATACAAACCACAATTTACCTTTTTCAACAGACAGTTCTCCAAGTATGTTTACCCAAAGCGACTACTATCGTTGCAAACTTTTAATTTGTGTGGCGATCGACCGCTTAGAGACATAACTATTTCCCTGATTGCACACTGTTTCCGTTTGCATGCATGTATCAACAGTGTAACTAGAGCAAAACCTGCTTCTTTGCATAGCTCTACACCTCAGCAAGAGTCGAGCACTCTTTAAAGCCGTTAGTAGATAGTTTTTTTTTTAAAAAAAAACTATGGACCGCGTCGGCTGGTAGGTAAAACTAAACCAAGGGTTGATGAAACATTTTACCACGATGTAAGGTTGGAAGAAAGCTGATGTTTCGATAGCCCTTCGTGGGAGCATCTGAAAAACTAAGACAGTGAAGGGGTTAATATAGCAATTTACTAATGTATGCTGATGAAAATAGAAGAGACAGCCAACGCAGCAATGGTTAATTATAATTATTATAGATAATTGCCGTAGATACACATAAACATAATAAATGACGTCATATAACTCGGTATAAAAGGGTTAACCCACTTTTTTACGGTTATTTAAACAGCATCGTGCGTGTTTCTAGACAATAATGTAAAACACAATGACGTAAGAATGCACGAGAAAAGTGTTGGGAGAAAATGAGCGAAAATATCCAGATAAAGAAAACGTGGATTTACCCTTTTTTCGAGTTATGTAACGTTATTCCGTGATTTATGTTCAGTTATATATCATAGATCTGTAGCCAATCAGAGCGCGCGATATTTCAGGATTATTTTCTTAAAACTGAGGAGTTGCAACTTCACCTGTGTCTCTCGTGGTTCATTACCGACACACAGATCCCCCTCCGTCATCAACATGGCTTCAAATGTGTTGTTTACAATCACCCATTGTTTCCACACGCTACAAAGGTACATGAAGAAAAACCACAAACACGTTCAGATTACGCTGATTATATTGATAGCTTTAACATCTCTTGAGGAACTGTGTACAAAACCTGGGGGATGAGGTTACTTATGGCCACACTAATCAAACAAGTAATGCTTTAAGTTATCTCTTCAAAAAAGTAACACGATCATGTACATTTAGGAGGTGGAGCTAAGTGTGTCCTCGTGGGGCCTCGCGCGGGCCGGGGGGGGGGGGGGGGGGGGGGG
>JANSTR010180373.1:0-16194 GCA_025434805.1 Antipathozoanthus remengesaui | reverse complement strand
ACCCTCGACGTTAATGTTATGGTTTTTGGGCTATACGTTTAAGGGTTAAAAGAAAAATAATAGAAGGACTTTTAATTGCACGTGAACAACCCACCCTTAACAAACAAGTAAAATGTTTTATCGCCAGCCTGTATCCTTCGGGGATTACGTAAACCAACTACTTAAGCTTGTTGTATGTTGTAATCAGAACATACTGAAGATGACTTTTATTTTATTAGTCAATATCAATCAATAATTGTATTCTTGTTTTAATATATTTTACTAAGAAGCACAGTTATGCCAACATTATTATTATCATTATTATTATTATTATTATTGTATACACAGCTAGGTTCAGAAACTGATTGGGGCGGGGTATTCTGCAACTACACGTTCCTAAATCTAAATTATGTACTGAGCAATCTTCCTCCAGAGATTTAGGCGTAGGTTCGGGCGGAGTCGTTCAGTTGTAATAGTGGCTTTTAGAGATCAGATCAAGTAAGTTTAAATTGTTTACTTCAGATCTGAAAATGTTCAGTGAATTTGATGTACGAACAGATTGGAGTAGAGAGTTCTATTCAGGTACGGTGCGTGAAAAGAAAGAGTATCTGTAACAGTTTTTATTAGATCGGAGGTTTTGGTAGGTCAGCGGCGAGGATCGCCTGTGTTCAGCACCTTCAGTGGCGTGTTGTTAATGTAGACATCGACCAGGTTGTTAACTATTTGTACATGAGGGTCAGTCGTGTTGCTGCCCTTTTTTCTTAGCTTTTCCACCCTAAGTTGTTGATCATGGTGGTAATGCTGGATTCCCTCATGTTATCCCCTGTCACAAACCGACCTGCTTTCCTTTGAACTCTTTCGAGTGTGGTTTTGTCCGACTGTTGGTAATGGTCCCAAACGGAGGAGAAATTGATACTCCATTTGAGGTCGTACCAGTGCCGTGCACGCGGTCGACTTGACAGACACTGAGCTGAGACACCCAGAGTTCTGTTTGCTTTGCTTGCAGTAGTGTTACAGTGAAGGCTCCAATCCAGGTTTTCAGTGATGGTGACTCCAGGTTTTCAGTGATGGTGCTTGTGTTTTGGGACCGTGTCCAACGGAGTACTTTTCATCTCGTTTTTTGTACGACATACTCAAGGCAAAGTATTAGCAGCGTTATATTCCAGTGTCCATTCCGATTCCCAATCACAAATTGATGAAATATCTCTCTGAAGGTTGTTGCAGTCCTCGATATCGATTACTTCCCTATGTAAAATACAGTCATCAGCAAATAAACACAGCTGGTATTTTTGTTACTTTCATAAATACCAGTAGCATCGCAGCTACACTTAACTGTGATTCTTCGAGGAAAGCCTCAGAAACAAAGTAAAAAGTCATTACATTTCACTTCATAAAAAAATCAAGTCGAAGTATCTGATCATGAATGTCAAAGGAGGTCCAATTGCAGAATTTATACCAATATTTGAATTCCGCTATATCTAACACGGAGCAGAACTTTTAGCAATTCGACGCAGGAAAGTTCCAGTTAAAGTGAAACTGATATGGTCGAGACCCGGTTTTGTAGGAAAGCAAGAGGCTACTTGTATAACCTACATTTCGGCTATTTGATTGTTGTTGGGAGAGCACAATATCCAACCTCGAGCAACTTCTTGAACATCTGATAATGTCAGATTTGAAAATAAATTTAATCAAATTGATTTTGCTCTTGGACTACATCAAGAATACTTTGGCCATACACAGGAAAGACAATGTAAATGTTTAACGTTGTGAAAACTACAAAACCAAACAGTGCAGATGAACTCTTTTAAGAAGCATGTTGCCTTTCCAGTTTAAGCCATTTGACACCCTCACTGGACCAGGTTCGTCAAAAGCGCCCGCAGTAAACAAAGTACTATGTCGTGTCAGCGGCGACTTCCTGAGGGTGAAGCCCCTTGATCTGTTCTACTGGTCTCAAGTACTTTGAAATAGTGTTGTTCGTGAATATCTAAGAACCATTATTCATCGCTCAAACACTTTTGAGCCATTTTTGAAACGCACGCATCAGTGCACCTCACAAGCAAATGCACTGTGCACCTCAGTGCACCTCACTTAAGCAATGCCTGTGGTCTTCAGGGGAGGAAAAACACGGGGAAATATGTGTCTACTATGTAGAGGAATTGCGCCCATGTTGGTGGCCACGTTTGCGCTGTACGGAGGGTTGTACCATTCTACTTCTATTGCGCTTGGTTTTCGGTGATGTAGGATTAAATCTTAATTGGGTGTCGTAACCGCTCTCAGTTTCTAGTGCCTCCTGGTATGGGGGATGGGCGAATGAATGTCCCCCTCACTCGCCAGAGAGCTAGGCGAATTTGAAGACAAAATGCTCTAATTAATCCAGAATATTGAATTCAAATACAACACCGGCGACTTCCAGAGAAAGCTATCACAGGACACCCAAAAGATCAAGAAAGATGACGTACTGCTTTATCACTTGTATCGAACTAAATACAACTTATGATTTAAAGTATAGACTACCGTATATTTCTTCACTGATAAAGAAAACATCGCATTTGATTGGTTTATTAAGGAATATAATAAAATGAGTGAAACATAGTTCAAGAATGAAGTATCTCCGTTGTCTTAGATTTCAAGTACTGGGAAGATCAGTCGGACGAGTTTCGAGACCAGGCACAAGGAACTCTACTACCTTTATGGAAATTTAGTTACGAGAAAGCCAAGAGAATGGCCGTCACATCATTATGTTGGTATGTAGTTACAGTCAAATCCAAAAAAGCATGAACGCCCAGTTCTACGTATTTTTTCAGTGTATTGTTTGTTAGCCAATGAGACAAAGGCTCACAAATTGTGTAGTGAAACCGCAAGAGCGTTGTTTGTTGGCATGGTTTAACCGAATTCACATTCCGGAAAAATTTCAACGGTGCTCGTGGTTTTATTGGTTTGGTGGAAAGTAGTTAACTTTACCCTCACCACTTTACCTGTTATTATTCTTTCTGATCATTAACTTTGATACTGATACATTGTAAAAAAAGAAAAACGTATATTCAACCAAGGGTTAACGAAACAATTTTCTGCGCCGTAAGGTTGGAAGAAATTTAGGAGTTAAATTTATAAGTGTAGTGTTTCCTTTTGTGATTTAAAATAATAAAAGATACTAAACTTTAACAATGTCATGATCTGTTTATAAATTAATTGTCTTTTCACTATTTCTTTAGGAACCCCAAGTACCACGACTTGTTTGCTGTGGGTCATGGTTCATGTGAGTGCATCGATAATTCAAACGTTCATGCTATTAGTATCGTTGTTTCTAGAGAGAGTATTCGAAATTCATAGCAAACTGGGATACTGTGCATTTCACTGAGTTGTCTCAACACTGAGTTGTCTTGCTAATTGTTAAACATTCAGAGCTACTGGACTATTTTGCAGATCTGTTAGTCAAGGTCAAAATCTAAGAAAATAGTAGGTAAAATGTATAATAAAATCAACCAAGGGTTGACAAAACAATTTTCGGCGTAGTTGGAAGAAAGCTGACTTGCTAGCTTTTGCCCTTCGTCGGAGCATCTGAAAAAATTAAGCCGGAGAGTGAAGAAGATAATATCAAGGTTTCTAATGTATGCGGATCGCAATGGAGGAGACAACCATCACACGCGGCTCAAGTTAAGAATTGAATTCCATAATCTTAGTTTCTCAGACTGTGTAGTAACCTCTCCAATTTAATGCTGATGTCGACATGTTTTGATCGTGGCTTTCCTGATCATGTTATTAATCAGGCGCAAGATCGTTTTCAGAACGCTAGTTGAGAGTCTGCTCTTACTCCTTGTGATTCGAAAAGCGAAGACAGAATCCGATCCATTCTTATTGTTCAGAGGTTATTTCTTTGTCAGAGAAATGGGCTTTCAGTTTGACCCAGTGAAGAAATCTTTGTCAATTCATCTGTCGATTTCGAGAAGGTAGGGGTACAAAGTTTAACCCATATAATGTAGATTATGTAAGGTTCCATTCTTAGTTAAAATTTTTAAATAATTGTTAACTTAAGCTATATCATCAATTTCTCCCTCTAATGGTCTGTTTTCTATTCTTGGTTGCAGATGATTTTCTGAAGCAGACACATGGAATGATGTGTTTTTACTCATTGAAAAACCCGTCGTTTCCAGAGTATGCATGTTTAAACTATTATTGGTGTATGGTGAATCTACTAGAGTTCGTTGAACGAGGCGTTTCTAGAAAGAAAGGGAAAGAGAAGAGTGACTGGTTCAAACCTTCCGTTTCAGCCTTTCTCCTTATTCCAGTGCAATAGCAGAAAACATGGAAGTTTTCCATTCCTTCCTTATCCACTCAGTTCGGTTTCTGTTTTTATTTCGTTCTTCCCCGTTTCTTATCAGCTTTTGTCTGAGCTTCTGTCGCTTGTGTAGGCAAGACTTCATTAGTGAAATGTTTCCAAAACGGTTTGCAGTGTATCATACGAGCAGTATGAAAAATATGCGACACAAATGTGCACTCTGGTACACGTTAAAGAGAGCTCTTTCATAGATTTTACTTCAAGTGAGTCAATAATGAGAATGTTATGAATGTTATAAAGTGCTGCCTCTTGTAAGTCATATGTTTTTGTTTTTCTACACGGTAGGTTCACATTCCAGACCTCAAGTGGTGTTATGTGTTTAGATGTCCATCCTGAACACCCGCATCTTGTGGCTGTAGGATTTTATGATGGTTCGTACCTACTAGATGTCAAAATACATTGCACATAAAATGAAATGTTTCAGAACTGTTATGTTGATGTTTTGAGGAAATAGTTTATTCGCCTCTTTTATTGAAGTAGGCAACAGCACTAAAAACGTCGACGCGCAACAGGTCTCAATGTTTCTGAGTAGATAAACAGTAACAAAGTAACCCTAGCTAGTAATAACAAAAACAAGAAGAACAATAATATTGATAATAATAATAATAATAATAATCGTAATAATAATAATAATAATAATAATGTCATAATAGTCGTTAAAATAGATAAAATATGGTTAAAAGGCTAAAAGTTTAGTGAAAATTTAAAATCCAAACGTTTTCCACTAAAAGTCATCATCAGGGAATTGAGCGCAGTTTGCGGCAAGCATATTTAAATTGTAGCTCAAGTTATTCCCGCTGGGAATAGCTTTGCAATGTAACAGTTGATTTGTTTGTTAAGTGGTGGGTGTTTTTGTTGTATGAAAAACGCCTTGAGGATTTTGCGCTTGAAAAACTTCCGTGCTGGGTAAATTAATAATTATAATAAAGCCAGGGTCTCCAGACGTCTAGCATTATATCTTTCAAGAGAGGCCTTCCACATGGAGATGCGCTATTCCCCAGACTCTTCACACTGTCCATTAACCCAATAACGTGGAAGTTAGAAGCTACAGAGGGCTATAGATTATCCAAGCCCATCAGCAGCAAGATAACACACCTGGTCTATATTGATGACCCTAAAGTATACGCTGCGTCTGAGGGGAAACTAACGCGAGTAATGAGACCAGTCAAGGTGGCGCTGGGTGATGTCGGCCTCCAGCTACATGCGTTGAAGAGCTCCGTGGTCCATGTGAAGAAAGGTTCTGTAGTCCAGAACTCTGCAGGATTGAAAATACAAGTTCCTGGGAGTGCTGGAGAACGCCAAACAGGAGGATAATGAGGTTTTACAGAGTGCTTCGGAGAAGTACCTACAGAGACCATCTGTAATCTGGTCCAGCCCACTGTCTGACAGCCACAAGGTAATAGCGTCAAACCAATTTGCGTTACCAGTCCTGAGCTATCTGATGTGGACCCAAACATTGCTAATAACAGACCTCCAAAAACTTGACAGAGAGACACGCAAAGTTATTGTTGAGAACGGAGGAAAGCACCCACTGACCTCCACAGCATTACTCTATCTTCCGAGAAAGAGTGGCGGCAGGGGCCTAAGTCAGTAGAGGCGGAGCACAAGCTAACTAAGATCAAGGGTGCGGTAAAGCTACATACCAACACAGACCCGACCATGAAGGTGGTCCGGAGTTTGAAGAGAAGGCAGTTGAATCGGGACGGCGCTCCTTAGTGAAGGACTCTGTCAAGTATGCAGAAGAGCTGGAGCTGGAATTGAAATTACAACACCCAAACCCTATAGGTTACACTGCAGAAGGGGAAGAGATCCAAGGCTACAAGATCGGTCAGTGGGTAAGAAAGGCCCAACAAAGAAAGCGCCTGGAGAAGATGAAGAATGAGAAATGGCAAGCCAAATTACTGGCGAGCGGATGAGAGGATGATGATCTTGATAGTGATGGCTTTGCATGGATGACAGAGTGGAGAACAGTACCATCGCAAACAATCGCTGGACTGCACGATGTTTACCAGGAGCTTCTTCCAACCAAACTTTACCACCAGAGGAGGACGGGAAAGAGCACTGGCTCAGACATAATGTGCAGAATGTGTCGGAAAACCCAAGAAAGTGTGGCACATATACTTGCTGGATGCAGCTACCTGGCCCAAACGAAATATCTTTCATGGCATAACGCTGCCGCACTAAGCTCATTTACTTTGAACTGCTTAGAGACCTAGACATGGTGCAGGCCATCCCCCCATGGTATTCCCCGATACAGCCTAAACCAATGTACAAGAACCACAAAGGAAAAGCCTACTGGGATGTGCCACTGTATGCCAATGAAACTGAAGTGAGGGCTAACCGAATTGACGCGAGGATTGTAGATGAGGATGCCAAAAGAGTAATATTACTAGAAATGAGTTGTCCTTGGATGACCAATAGGCAGGAGAAGACAGAAGAAAAGATCCTTAAATATGCGCCTTTAAGGCTAGAGCTCAAGAGACAGTTCCCAGAATACAAGATTGAGCAGCACAACGTCGTCATAGATGTACTGGGAGGCTACTCAAGGGAAGTGACCAGCAGCGCGTGAATCAACTAGTGGGTTCAAGATACAGGGAAGTCCTCAGAAGAATGCAGTCAGTCAAGTCAGTGCTAACTAGCACATTAAACATTAGACGTTTAAATCAATTGAGGCCAGGTATGCTACGATACGATAAGTTAGTTTAGTTTAGTTTCCAAGCTTTCGCCGATCTACGGCATCATCAGGGAATGAAGATGGAATCATTGAAGTAAAACGTTTATCTGGCGAGGTGTTAGGCTAGATAATAGAGGTTCAGTAAACAATAGGACAATGGGACGATTGCTGCCAGTATGTAAATGCGGTAGAAATAATTAGAACAAGAGGTCTTTTCTGGAAATAAAAATAAAATTTAAAAGGGGTAAATAGACATTAAACATTGCTAGAACCTTCAAGATCTTAGAAAACTGATTTTACTTAATTGGAAATTGATAAATGCCGCCTTTTTAATACAGCAGCGAAACTATTAATTCTTAATGCGCATGAGATGTATTTTCTTATCTTTTAAAGAACTCTTTATTAAGCTTAATAAGTTTAATGTCAAGTGAAAGGAACAGAACATATTATTCGAAATTTTTTAGTGGAACACTATGAAGAAACATTGTTTATCATTAGAACATTTTATTGGATTAAGAACTTTTTTTAATGTACGGAGAACACAGCAGTTGGTTACGTCCGCGCCCAGCTGATGTTGTTAAACCCATCAGGGCACCCAGAAGTGTAGTACTGCCATAATAACAAAAGTATTTATACAGTTCTTATCACATATATCTCTCAGCGTTTTACAGCGATAAGGCGGCCATTACCGAGTCGCAACCCTACTCCCAAGTGTGTGGGTTCTTTTAAGTCAAACGACAGATAGTCCAGAGACTAGACCAACGGTTTAACGTCCGTATCCACGGAGTACAGCCCAAAAACAGCCCGACCAAGCATGCCAAAGATGGGAGGCGAGCGTGACGCGTACATACGCGGTTAAATACTAAAGAAAAGTTGAGAACTGAGAAAACTGCTTTTTGCCATTGGTACCGTTACTACGCACGCTCAGATTTCGTCTGGGTCTTGCCTGCGTAGCAAGCGTTTCCGTGGAGCATCCTCTCGCGGCCTCACTTTGCTCCACGGATGCGCTTGATACGCAGGCTTGTCCAGGTCACCCAACTTCGTTATCTTGAGAAAATCTCATTGCCGTTTTTCTTGCTTCATGCGAAAAGTTTCGCAGAAAATCTCAGCGGTTTACTATTTGTATAGAAACACAAAATTTTCGCTTATATGTTCGAATGGCGTGGTTCATACCACACAGACAGATTCGTCTTGTCAATTTTTACGGGAAAATGCTGTAGCGTTTGTGAAATTGCTGCTCGTCCCAGACTTCCTTGGCGTGTAATCGTGCGCGTCGTAGCGGCAATCCAACTGTATACGTGACCATCACAGTTGAAAAATCAACTTTTAAAATCAATTGTCTTAAAAAGCCTGAAAAAAAACCCAGTCTTTTACAGAAAAGTGCTCAAGTAAATATCGTTACAACGAAAACTGCTATACCGTGGTCCTGCCCAATATGTTTTTTACGACAAATTTTGCTGGGCAAACGAATATTGATCGTTATACTGGGATATCGTTATACCGAAGATCGTTAAACCGGGGTCTGGGGTCTCCGTCTTGATGTTGAAAACACGTGCATAAATACAACCGATTAACCGATCCCTAACAGTAATCAGAATGATTTATCACCAGGTCGAGGCTAACTGCGAAAACGTTTTCTTTTGTAACCCGATGCTTCAAGCTTGTAACTCGATATGCAAACTAAAATCTTTGCGCATCCGACCGCCAGGCAAATCGAAGGAAACCACACACAAATGGCTGTAAATAAACTAACAGTAACAATACGAGAGCGGAATATGAATAAACGGAAATTAGAGGGAAAAGGCCAGCCTTTAATGAAAAGGTACAATTACTGTCACTGTTAAAATGGGCAGCTGTAGATATGCCGGCACTGCGGACCACGTACCCTGTACTATTTCGTGTAGTTCTCGCTCAGAAACAGGGTAATTATTTCGAGATGGTTTAACCAAAAGTGCATTAGGTATATTTGTTCTTAGATATTTCCTTAATTTATTTCAAATTTCCCGAAACGAGTAGTATTTCCATCGATCGTTTAACAGAATTTCCATAAGTGAAATTAAAGACAAAAATCGATTAAACAAGTGTTAAAATCTTTTAATTTTTTTTTCATTTAACAATCGTGAAAGTGGAAAGTCCAATTGGGTTGGTAGTTCAAAATGAGTCCACTAGACCTTGATTGCGGCGGTTTGAGATAAGGGTTTTCTTTGTTTGAACGTTTCAAAGGTGTTTAAATTTGAAAAGACTTGTTTGTTCGTCAGCTGAAAGCCACATATTACAAGTCGCTTCGCCAAGCTTTTGAGTATAATAGACGTCACGGGCAATCTATAGTTCTGAGCGTTGGGAAAATATTCTGGCTAACGTTTCTTGAAACTATACAAAATGAAGAAAGGGGTATAAAAAGAACCCGAGGTGGAACTGAAATCATTATTTTTATATTCTTACAGTAAGTGGCTGGTTATTTTATCAGATTTCCTTTTTGCTCATTTCTGTCAATATGTTTTAAGGTTCAGTTTAAAAAGCGATTCGGCCGCTTTCATACTTTTCAGCACATTTACACCAATGCAACTGAAATGAAACGTTTCGATGCAAAACCTCGATACGTCGAGACTTTTAAAAAATGCAGATAACCACTGGATATTAGACAAAGACTTTGTAGCGAGACTATTACAACTAATAATTAACAGTTAGCTACTCTCCAGGTAAGAAATAAAAGAGGCAAGTTTTACTTCAGTTTTTAGTAGCCGCAAATTTGTTTTCCTGTACGCTAGTTTTAAAATTATTCAGACGATAAATGAGACGAAAACCAAACCACAGAATTTTAGCGCCATTTCAGTATTGACTATCGAACGAGTAGCGTATTTATCAGGAAATAAGGCAAGATAAGACAATACAGTCGGCGGAATTCGTATTTACATTGGTCACATACAGTCATTTTAAAATGCAAAATATGAATTTTATACATGAAAATCGCTTCAACATTGAGCGACTCTTTTCTCGTTTGACGAAGCAAGAGTTGCGACAATTAGATTTTTTATACAGAAGCTTTATCTTTTGAATTTAATCTTTGGCCATTTTGGTCTTTGATTTTTCTGATAAATCTGCTTCAACCTTTCACAAAAGAATCTTCTAATATCGTTTAGTTTTACTTTTTTACATCTGGGAAGTGTCCTCACTCTATCATTTAAAGACCAGTTCAGATAACGACGATAAAGGTTTTCTCTCGTGTTGTTAACATATTAGTTACGGTTTTGAGTGCGGGGATCAGGTTTTCCTCGGCAATAAAAACTATCCTGTCACTCACTCTTTGAGCAAGAGCAAATTTAATAACCACGTTTTCCAAATATTAAAACTGTTCGCTTGCTCTTGTTCATCGACAGTGTGCAGTGTGTTTGCTAAGTCACAGGTCACTCGAACAACCAAGAGATATTTGTCACGTTCAGACCATTTCCCGAAGAACAAGACTTTGCAAATTAAGAATATCAACATGGCGAGTCAGAATTGGTTAAAAATCACCGTAACAACACAACCAAATCTGCAGTTATTTTTTTCTTAAAGGACAAGTGTAATTTCTGTTCAGTTGAATTATAAAGGAAATTTATTACAGTTGATATATTTTCATATCCGAAAGGGCAAGAAACGTATCCTGGCTGAACAGCAAACTAGTATAATGGGTGCAATTAAAATCAGTACTGAATAAAATTTTAGACAACAAAATACGGCTCATTTCAAATGTTTGTAATACATATTAAGGTGAAATTCTATGACTTGTCATCTATTTGAAATTAAGAGCCATTTTTTCTCAGTTTGTGGCATGTGGACATATGGAGTAGTTTCCAAACACACACTCAACAAAGTCCCAGCCCATTTTGCTACACTCGCGCATGCAGACGAATTTCAACTACTTTCTACTAGCAAAGCAAAATTAACAAAGCAGAGGATTAGTCAGTCATATTAGCTACAGAACCAAACTGAATCAAAGTCATTCAGTACAGAGAGTGTGCACTGACATGAGAATCGCGTTTTTGGCGTTAACTTTCTCAGAATAAAAACGTCATTGCAACAAGGAAATTAAGGCACAACAAAATTTTCACAAAACAAAAATATATTTATTTCACTTACCTAAAACAATCAACGGCAAACAAATGATAAAACCAGCGTAGAAGATAATTTTCAATTCCAGTGGGTTTCCATAGAGGTTGTCCGTCCGATTTTTGTGTCCGCCTTCAAAAACGGGCATGGATACATTTGAACTGTTCATTTGTATATGTCTTCGACTACAAAGCAATCTGAATGATTGTTAGTATAACTGAACCTAGTTGCTTTGGAAAATAATTTTATCTACATTTACATATTCAGACTGCCAAGGCTATTGGACACAATGTGATAGTCGCTGTTTCGATTCCTCGCGCCAAGTTATCTTGACTTGATCTATGTCCCCGGCATTGGCTGATAATGGCCGTTTGCTCGCATCTGCTCGACTCTATGAGGGCTTCGTAATTACATGTAAAATAGCTTTCAAATCACATTAACGTCATTTCAATCAGTTCCTGAAGAGGGTTATTGCAAGGTCCTTGCAAATACAACTCGTACTAGCGGCTGAAGAACTAACAACCATTTCGCACAAAAGGTGAACTTAGTTCAATGCCCCTTAAACTGATATGGTGCACATATTAGATTATTTCAACAGACGTTTTTGATTGGTCAAACCCGATCTGTAAATCAGGCGCATTGTAGTGTTCAGTGTTGCAAGCTGTCAATCAAATTTGGAATTTTCTTTATATTGGGCACAGAGGAAGGATTCTCTTTAATAACGTTAAGATTATCGTCGCCCTTAACGAGCCTCACCTTAGCTTCTTTCAAAATATTGAAATTATTTTTCTTTTTGTACAACGATTTTCGTGTCAAGGTTGATTCAGTATTCGAAAAGATATTTCTCTGGGGATTGTAAACTGAAAAATACTTAGAAATCGATCACATATTTGTTTTATTTCATTTGACAAGGGTTGTTTCGCAAGCTACGCAATCAATAAAACGCATATTACCACTTCTTATATTTACAGTAACAGGCAAACATATTCGTTAAGACAAAATAACCTGACTGGCTCTGTAGCATATTCCAACATAAATTGGTTTTAAATCTTAAATTAACAAACTGTAAAATGTCGAAGTGGGTAGATATTATGGTATTTATTTATTCTAAGCCGTAGATATTATAGTATTCACGCCGCAAAGTTTCGTGTACTCACCACTCAATCTTAAAATCGGTGTGAAAAGATATAATTGTTGTTTTCTCAAATATTACAGTCTGAAGCTATCATCGCATGAAATTCACATAATTTCCCCTTCATTGCTCATTTTGAACCAAGACAACCAAAAACACATAACAACTAAATATTCAAAATAAAATTAAGATAGCTTTTTCCAGTTATACCTGAAAACAAAGGCCATACACCCGGAAAATCTCTCCTATATCTCCTTAAATCAGAGACGAAATATATACAAAAGACAAAACTAATCTAAAAACGTCAAATACCGTCGGTAAATACCAACGACTGAACAAATAATCATAATTAAGATCTATTGATTTTCATCTCTTAAATCCACATGCGGCATTTCGCAGTAACAGCAATGACTAGTTTTCTAAATTACAAGCAACTTGTGATATAAACAAGAGGCTACGTAGTAGCCTATACTCGCGCCAAATGATTGTTTGTAAGATCTAATGCATTTGCCAAACCTGGTGCTGGTTATAGTGTAACTTTAGGATGTTTCAGTGGTGAATAATCCTAGACAAAACAATACATGTATTAAAATTACGACATAAAAATTACTGGTTTTAAAATTAAAAAAGTATATTGAACTCGGTGATGTGAGAACCAAAGTCACACGAAAGTAATGACCGAGTACAAGTTTTGGAGGAGATCAATACTGCTGACAATACATGTATATTGTATAGCACAGTATTTGTTACACTTAGCATTCAAACATGGGGGTAAGTTTGTTTTGATTCATAATTGCATGGTTAATTTACTCTCAGAACATTATTTTAAAATATACCAGACATGCTATTCAAGACATTTATTAGCCTGTCTCAAATGATCTTTGTATGCAATATACAAATAAAAAGGTTTTCATCACTAAATCATTAAAAAGTCTTTATATCTTAGGCAATAATCCCCTGAACTGGAGGTGATCGTGAGCAATGGATGCCAGTGTAAACACTCCAAGAAAGGTGTTATTATTACTTTGCTTAGCAAATTAGTATTATCGCTATTGTGTGGTGTAGATGGAGCATGAAACTACAATAACGAAGCGCATTTGCATCGAAAACTTCAAACGATACTATGCAAGTTTCAAACCAAGAAAATCTAGCCCTAAACACGACTTATGGACCCAAAAGAGATATAACATTTTCCTTGCATGTTTGCATGGTGTCATGCAGACATGAGTAAATTGCGCTTCCAGGCGAACATTTCTTACGTCAATACTCACTGTCACTCGCCATGCATACTATCAGAAAACATATTCAACTCAGAAAGAAAATGGTTTACCATTTGCTGCCGCAGAACAGCAAGGTTTTTAATTGTTACTTGGTTCTGTTGCATCTTTAAACAAATTACAAGTGTTGAAACTGTCAATGCCAAAGTTTTCTTTGCTCCATGTTGCTAAGTTGCCCAACATGAATAATTGCACGAAAAACTCTCAGTTGATTAGAGGCCATTGATAGTTAAGAGTAACGTGGGCTTAAGTGAAGCATGCGCCGTCGGGTGCGACACAAAAAATCATAATAATAAATATACTCAGAGACCATTTTTGGACTCGCTTGCGCACAACGCATCGCGAGTAATTATAAAGAAAATAATTATGCAAATTAGGGTATTAATTCAGAAATCGCATATTTTGCATACAGAAAAAACACTTTTAAACTCGATTTTTTCCTAAGATAATAAAACTAATTTGTATTTACCATATGTTGTGTTTTTTTCAAAAACAAAAAAGCACATATAAAGAATCTATTTCATGTGGCCCTTCCTTGTGGTGGGTTAGTGAAATTTGAGAGCAAGTTTGTTGATACCAAGTCACTGACTAGCCAAATGTATTATTTTTATAGATAGCCCTAAAGTCTTCTGAAACCAGCTGGGTACAAGAAACTAGAAAGATATATAAACAACAATAATAATACACTAACAATTTTCTTCAGTTTCAAGAATACCTCACTTGACAGGTATTTCTCATCTTGATAGTTTCTTGTATTTATCAGTCGTGGATTGGCACCGCACCCTTAAATCACTATTATCGACATGGTTTAGAAAATAACTAATAAGACTGCTTTCTATGAAAAAATCAATTGTCGACAGCAGATGGCTGACAATCTGACTTTTTCCAGTGTAACTACCGAAACTTATTTCGTCTGTGCTTTCTGTCCAATTGTTTTGCACGGTAAACTTCAAAAACCTAGTGTATGGTGAAGGCCAGTATGTACATATCGTTGAAAGTCAACTTCGATATTCTGGATAATGAAACTGTCAGATTTATATTTTCCACTCTGTGGAGGGCGTGATTGACAGCTCAAGTGCTTGGTTTGTTTTGTTATTTGATACCTGGTCCTGTTTCACTACTTTCAGTGTTAACGTGATATGATTAGAAATTTAGATTATTATAAAACGTGTCATTGCACAGTGTGTACATTAGCTATTAGCTTTCAAATATTTTATAATAGTATTTTGTTTGCCAAATGGTGAAGATGTCAGTATTTTATTTGTTCTGGTCTTAATCAGTTTGGAGATACCGTACCGTAGCTCAGTTTTTTTATTAGATTAGTCACACTACAAGTTCATACTGATAAATTTATAGCTTGATCTTTTCAAATATAATTTTAAATATAATCTTAGTAAGCACTCCCAAATTAAACGTAATCGTAGAATAAACAAATATAAGTACACACCAAGACACGGATTCCTTTACAATGACGCACAAGAGATATTTCTTGTCGACTTTGTGGACACAGATACCGCCTTTTCCTCTACCAAAACCAACAAAGTCATCATTCATTCAACTTACCTGAACGTTGATCTTTTTTACTTATCTTAACTGTTCTTTGATTTAGAGTTTGGGAGGATTACAGTAATGTAAGTCAATCCAGTTTGCCTTATTCTGTATAACTATAAGACCGCATTTATATAAAGACAAGGAAGCAACTTGCAGGATACATTTGAGCAGACAAAGAAGGCAGAATACAAAGCATACATCAAGACCAGACCAGGTCGTGACCCTCCTCGGGAAGACATCCTGGAGTATATTAATGAACGTTTTAATTGGATTTTGTGCTCATTGTGAAGACAGAATCACTCGAACTTTCAAAATATAAGGTCATGGCGGCATGTTGTCAAGTTGTCTATGTAAGGAGATGGAATTGGCTCTATCGGAGGATGCCTGTGTTGTTGAACATCTGTATTTGGTCATTTTTGCTTGGTAAGTACGCGATCAGACTAAATAACTAACTTCAACTCCAGTCGAGTCGCTGTTTGCGTTGCTGTTTTTGTACTTGCCAACTTAGCTACATTTGTGCATACGTATACATTGTTAATACATACGCCATCTCTACCACAGAATAATAGATCTCGCAACTAAAAGTGGATCAGTGATTCGTTGACTAATTGAGCAAGGGAATCTTTCACACTGATGATTTCTTACGGAATTTCAATTGCTGAATGCAAGTAATATTACCTTGGATCTTGCATGCTGCGATATATATTTGACCACAAGAAGCAAACAGAAACGGGAATGCGATTAGCAAATTTTAAAAAGATAAATCCGGCGAATCAGTAATCATTTAATGATTCATTCGCTTCCTTTAATATCTTAATGTACAATATTTGGTTTAAGTTCCAAGTGAACTCAAAACAAAGAAATAATACGCTAAAAAGTGCATTACAGTATCGATGCGGTTTATTCAAGAACTGCGGAGAGGTCATTGATTCCAAATGTGCATGTACATTTTTTCGAATAAATACATGATATTATGACAGTATTACGTAATTCGTTTCTACTTCTAGCCAATACACTCTTTTTATTTATAAGAAACCCGTTTATAAGAAACTCGTTTATAAGAAACTCGGTACTGAGATCTAAATTGGTTAAGAAACTTTCATTACTCGACCCAAAATGATAAGAAACTCGTAGATTTTGTGATAATCAACTTCCT
>JANSTR010180262.1:0-16196 GCA_025434805.1 Antipathozoanthus remengesaui | reverse complement strand
GCACGTCGTCAATCATTGCTTGATTTAATTATTCGTTTTACCTACCCGCCGACAAGTGGATAGTTTTTTTTGTAAACTATTCACTTAGTGCAAAAACAATAGTTGCCAGGAAACATTTTTTAAATCAATTTGAAAATATGGTTGTAACTTGTAGAAACTGTTTATTTTAGAGCAGGATTAAAGTGAATATTTGAACATAGCATTCTTGCTTTGCGTGGTTTTGCAAAAACCGTGTAATCAAAGTCAATAATATATTGTTAGTGTCTCTCAACTGGTGTACTTTTGTTCCTGTTATAAGAAAACAGAACGGTACAAATTGGCGCCAATAGCAATAATGAACCACTTTGACTTCCATTTCTTTTTGGAGGATGTATCCGAAATATTTACATAGCAGAGTGCGAGTTTATATAATCAAATTTTTATAATTTTACCAAGTATCTGCTTTTTCAAACTGATGGCGCAGATCTCATCAGAAAAGCACTACCACAACAACCTGAAATTAATGTTCAGTAAATGACATTCGAGTCACATATAAGCTTTATCAATCCATATGTGATATGTAAAGCTATCAGTTTAATACATCTGATATGTATTAATATTTCAGTTTTCCTTTATGTTGATATCGATGCTCGTCTGACTGTACAATGTACGTTGACATGTGAAGATTTAGATGAACAGAAAGGATTTATCCGGCTTTCTAATATTCAATAATTGTGATATTCATATTAAAAAACTCATGTGAATGAAATGATATCTCCTGTTTCTTCGATGTCTGTTTTTCGCCGTAACACCTTGTTTGTCTTTGTTTTTTGCTTCACATTTCGTTGCAAAATTCCCACGGTTATCACATAGTTATCACAACAGCGCCTTTAACCACCATAACAGTTAGCTATTCAATTTCAGTAATAAAAATTGAGTCCATTTTTGGAGCGGACCATGAAATAATTTGCATTTCCTTTTAACACATATTTTTTTGTTTGGCATACAACTTGTTATCTGTGTTGTATGCACTGGAGAAATGAGATCCTTTTTCGGTTTGTCCCAGTCTCACTGCAAGACGGTCGAAGAGCCGCTCTGTGTTTGTTCTGATGCTTCGTTCATCGATCAGTGCTGTTGTTTAATGTTGCTCGATTCGTGTTTCCATCTAAACCACTCAATATCAAGATCAATAACAGTGCTTTTAATCGACGTGAATATATTTCATTCACACCGCGCATTGTTTTCATCGCAAGTTAGTTTTTCCATTAAAGATCACTTTTACTAAAAACTTGAACTGAAAGTGATTCTCGCGGTTCAGTCCTGTTGCAAGTGGCCTTATTATTTGAATACATCTTTTTCTTGGCTGTTAAACTTCAGTGATAGAAGTTTCTTTATCTCCAAAAGGTCTGTCAGTTCGCGTTCGAGCAGAGTTACCAGCCGGCAAGCCGTTGTTGCCAGGGCGCTGTTTTGGTCGAGATCGCAGATGACAGCAAAGACAACAAAGAACAAGTGCGGCGACTACAAATATCAAAACACCAAGAAATATAACGATGATGGATACTGAAGACATCATAGTGAATACAGTCACGTAGTTAGCCGTGAAGAAATCTCACCGTTCGAGAAGAGCTTTGTTTTTCACATTGCTTATTTGAGCAGATGAGCAATTTCCTCTTTCAATGCTCTGATTGGCTGAATGTGATATTCTGCCTCCGGTGAAAATGTAAACACGTCACACTCACACAAGCAAAGCCTCTTGTTATCAAAAACTGACATTTGCTATTTGGTGGATAAATTCTAGAATGCTTTGGATTTGTTTCCGTTAGTTATAAATGATATAAAAAAATGGTTCGTTTTTGTGGACTAAAGGAGGTTGATTGTTTCCAAAAACAGTTGTTATTCTTTGTGGAAAAAAGGTTTGTGTGTTTTAGTGTTCGATGATAAAAACTAAACGAATAAACAAGTCTATAATATTATCCTTTACTATTTTGAGTCATTTAACATAAGTTGTCCAGAACAACTGGAAAATTACCGCCGAATGGATGTTAATTCAACAACATCGATGTGAATTGAAATTGCCACCCAGCAAGAAGTCATTTTTGTCAACAGATTCAAAACAGGGTGTTTGTTTGGAAATGAAACCAGACAAAAAATAATTTGTTTTCCTTTGAGTGGATTTTCATCTCACTGCTTAGCTAAAACCTCAACTTTGCCAAACTTTAATATACAAAGTTCATAGATCTCCAAAAGAAGAGACATTACAGTGGCGGAAACTTATCTATAATTGTGCAGTTTACGATGAATTTACAAGAAGAGAAAATCTCGAGAAAATTTCTTCTCGCATGCGATGAAATTTTGCCCTCGCGAGAAGAATAACTACAGGTCGTGTTTGACAATTTTTCATCGAGAGATCGACATTTTTTGTTGTGTGCGTGCGTTGTGAAAATCTGGGTAACAAAGATTGCATTCGATGTTGTGCTGAATTACAAGAAAAACTTTTGCAGCTATGACTAATTGCCTTTTTGACGAAAGATTTTAGAATATTAAAACAGGATTAAACACACCAAGCGGCGGTGACACCGAGTGTTTTCCTACTGTCTCACATGAAGGCGAAATTTCTCAGGGAGTTGCCTCGCAAGACAATTTTAAGGCTAAATGCATGTGTCGTAAATTACTTAGACTAGAAGGCAAGTCGTTATTGATTACTCGTAGTAAAACATGCACTTAGCTATTAAACAAAATAATTAATAGTATGGTCGGTGATTCAACCAATTTTCTAGATCTCCCATTTATCTAACAATATCACACTGCAGACAGCGGAGTTGTTTTCTTCTTACGGGAAAAAACAAAAGTTGACACTTATTCAAACTAGGCGAAGAAGTCATTTTGGGCAAAAATGGGACTATGAATGGTTGCAATACCGTACTGGCATGAAATACCAGCTTTTCCTTGAAATGGTGCTAAAATATTAAAATTTACATGTAAATATACTTATTTGTACATTATGAATACGAAGAAAAGAGGCCACTAACAAATCATATTTGTTTCTACGAAATGATATATTTTGATATCAAGTGCTAAACGTAAAAATATCGATATATTTTAGTTATTTCTGTATAATGACCTTAACTTTAGTTTTGAAACCGCGAGTGAAAGATCGTCTTGATCAAGGCAACTCGGGTGATATTTTGACCACCGCCGTTAGGTGATGCTATTCAAATTCAAATGTTTTTAGGTCTTTTGGGAACATTTGTATGCCGGCTTTGTTTTGTTTAGAATATCAATACTTTCTTGATGAGACGCCTACGAGTTTAACAAAGAGGAGGAGCGAGCAAAGTAGAGACTGGAACTGAAGCATCCGGAGCACTCATTCATTTGCTAAAGAAAAACCATTTACAGTTTACACTTTAGCCTCCAACGCAGCCGCCTCATTCGCGCGGTGAAGGAAATGAACTGATGAGGCGGCCGGCTGCAATGGAGGCTATGTAATTAGAATATTCGGCGCTTTCAATTCTATCGGCTAATAGAAATACTCCACAAGTATTTCAAAAATGCGGTTATGCGGAGTATTCTCGAGAAATAACCGAGTTCACGGCCAAATAAACGAAGTGAAACGATTCAAAATAAGAGGGGCAAACCAAGATGAACAACAAAATTAATCAGTGTAAAATAGCGGTGGCTTCGAAACTACCGAGTCTGAAATAACAGTGTTCGACTGTATAAAACTGGTAGTTTGGTCGGTCTACTTAATTTCCAAAATAATAGCCACTTCTCGAAGTATACAGTCTTGTCAACATATCGAATGTTGTTTTAATGTCAACATTTATTCACAATACCTACATTTAAGAACGAAAATCACAGGAACCAACGATGAGTCAACTAGTTCATTTTAAATTCATAAACTCGCCTTCTCGTACCCAGAGCCAGAGCCACACGGCCTGACTATGATACACACTAAATGCATGCGCAGTCAGGCCAAACTCAGTCGCGGAAAAGGCACGAATCTAGTCCACTAGTACTGCCATTGAACACATCACAATTTTGATGTTAACTATAATTTCTAAATAATTTGTGGTACGTTCCGATTCCGTATTCTTCGCGTAAGAAATGGGCCTTAACTAAGAATCAACGTGTAAATACCCGTTATGTGCGCTGAACGCTCAGTTTGTACAGATGTATGGCCAGGTCAACATATTCAGTAGTTACATCTCTTTCATTTTACTCGATCGATATATAACTCTAGTTTTTGAGATAATCAGTAAACATGACACTGAATAAAATATTGCATTTCGATATAATGCAATTTGGAATTTGAAGACTTGCACTTCTGAAAGCTCTCTCCAATTCTCATTCATGTTGTTCGATTTTTATCGTACTCACAGAATGAAGTACATAGCACTGTGAGTACATTGCAGGTAACGGATGATAGATTAATTAAATCGCAAACATGTGACCCGGTGAGGGGGAAATAAGACTGTGAGGCTTGGTAAAGATCCTTCTGAGCGCATAGGTGAAGACTGTTTGAGGAACAATCGTGATGTCATCGCCGATGAGAAAGAAAGCGGCCCAGTACCTTGGTTCAGAATACCTTCTTATCTTTTTCATTTCATTCATAGCTTGCTGTAAACTCACACTAGCGGATTTTCCACCCTTCAGATGCGCGTAGAAGTGTAACATAAACACCTTGGTCGCTTCATCGTCAATGGCCCATAGTGAAGCTACAACTGCTCGCGCCCCAGCCGCAAGGAATGCTCGGGTCAGTCCGACCACGCCCTCCGCTCTAATCTCACCGCGACCGCTGTGACAGCAGCTCAAAACAACCAACTGCGCTCGCACACCGCTCTCCTGCACCTCTTTCATGGTTAACATGCAGTCCTCTTCCTGTGGAATACCACGTACTGAAGAACAGGGTGCAAGTAAAATCCTCCCTTGGGCGCTTCCGTGTGCTGCAATGTGGACTACACCCACGCCATCCTGCAACTTTTGTTTGACTGTCTGTGAAGTCAAACAGAAATCCTAAAATTCTAATTCATGGATTACAAGTATATATACTGATAAACATAAACATGAACAGATTTTTAACAACTCGTAAAAAGCTTCCAGTTTGTTATCCGTCAAAAGAGTTGTAAGGAAGCAGGGTTCAGAATTTCTTACACATCACATGTGGATGCATCATTCATAACCGTAACTGATCTTAAGGCCCTGTTACACTGCGCAATTTTTTCAGCAACTTGTCTTGCAATGCCGTTGCGAGACAAGTTGCCGGAGAACTGCACAATATAACATGGGTTGTCTTGTTGCACGAAGCGTTGCACGAACTGCAACAACTGGCAGCACAACGGATTGCAACAACTGGCAGCACCATTGCACAGTGTATCGCCGCCTCCAGCAACTTTTTTCGCAATTTTACGGCAGTTTTAACAAGGCGGCATGCGCACAGTGCTCGTTTTTCGTTCCGAGGAGCTGGGTACGAGAACAAACTTACCCAAGATGGTAAAAAGTGATTCTTCGATGTCAGTGATTTTAATGATGAAATAGAAAGTTGAAATCAGTTTTCACAAGATGATGTTACTGGTAACGGAAAATTAAGTGACAATGAAAATAAATAGTTCATCGAGGCATTACAAAGTGCCTAACCCGGCCAAAAACATTTCAAGTTGCCGAGATCGATTTGTAGTGTAACAACCAACCTCGGCAACCTGCAACGCTACATTTTCAAGCATTGCGAGACAAGCTGCTGAGACAATTGCACAGTGTTAGGGCCTTGGTAATGGAAAGAGTATTGTCTTTGCCCAGGTCTGCAGAAAGAATACTACAGCTGATACTAATACAACTATTTGCTCTCAATATCGCATGCCATTTTCTAAATGCGTTACCACTATCTCTCCCTGTTAGTGTCCTTCATGGATTTGAAAAATGTTTTCTATCAAGCTCAATAGTAACTGAATAACATTCAGAACTAATAAATATTATTTAACTAAAGAGGTTTAACCGCAAAATACAATCAGCAAATAAATCAGTAAACGCCATCAGAATCTACAACATATGAAAAGTTAAAAGACTAATTAATAATGATGAAGAACAAGACTGACAATTAGTTCGTGGATAAAAGTATGTCCGGTTAGGATTCCGAATAAATTGAGTGGCCGCCGACATCATTTTCATGTCCTAAGAATTAAAGCATGTATTATTTATGCATTTCGATCTTTGATTTCTAGTCATTTCTTATTGTTCCATTGCTCTAAAATAAATATTGAAACAAGCATGACATGGACAACGTTCGACTGTTTGTTCGACATGTACAGATGTGGGTTTAAAACGGCCTTTAGTCGATTAGTCGTTTATGAAAAATCGTTTAAAAAGAAGAACAAACAGACGGACAAATTCAGACGACTAGTTCGCCCAGAATCGTGTTCGTCCCGTTTTCACACTCAGACAATTTCGATTTGTTCGTCTAGATCTGGACAACTTGTCCGTCCTCTAATGTTAAAACGGCTATTGTTGGTAAAGCATGTGGATGATATTCGCTGACTCAGGATGGTTAAAACCTCCTTTTGATTTAGTAAAAGTGTCATTGCTGATGCAGACGTTGTTGTTGGAGTTAATTACTTTTCGTGTTAGCTGTTGGTGCTAATATGTATGCAAGCTGGTACAGTGTAGCGGTTCTGTACTGTAGTTTGGATTGTTGCAGTTTGTATGCATTGCTTTTTGTGTTTGTTCTTATATACTATTTCTGATGCCGACTCTATCACTGCTACCGTTACTGTTACAAATCGTGCATGCGGCAGCTGCTAATGATTCTAACGTTAATTACAAAGTCATGCATTTTGTATAGTGCCCACACCTTTTTGGTAGCATCGGGTCCTATCAATGGCATCACACCCATCAACCTGCTGATCTCCCTGGCCTCGCATTCTGCACCCGGCAATCGTTTGAATGTGTGTTTCTCTCCTTTTATCAACACTTCTTCAGCGGCAGGGTTTCCAACAATTAGAGCGCCTGTTCTGCTGTGATAGTCCGTTGGACTCTCCTGCAAAGCCTTCAAGGTTGTAATTGACGGGGCAAGGCGAATGCGTTTAGTGTCTGAGAGATATAAGTCAGTGTTCGGATCTCGTAAGGCTGCAAATGGAATCTTGAATAGAATTCCGTCGGGAATAATGACAATCTCATCAGGTGTAGATGTGAGGTTATTTTGCAGCGGTGCCACTAAACTCTTGTAAATTACCTCAAGTGGATCGTCCTCCTCTTCTGGAAAAATACAACGCGGGCGATGGTTCTCTTGTCCGTCGTTGCCTTGTGAAGAGATACCATTTTCTTGGTCAGGTAACATGAGCACCTCTTCCGTGTTATCTCTTTCATTATTACTGATCATGATGTCTTCTTCAAGAAGATCTAACGACCTGTCCTCACAGTTCACTGGCGCTCTGACCTGCATTTTATCAAACGCTTCTTTTAAAATCTCAGCAAGGGATATATCACTGCATGGTTCTTCGTTGAAATCACCGGATATTGTAGCTTCCAATTGCCTAAATTTATTTTGATGAAACTCTACTGGATTCTCACGCGTTAAAAACCAAAAACCGACATAACTGTAATACATTGCGAAAAACAGAATCGAATATTTATTATTTGGCAACAGGGTTTCGACGTCATCATAGGTCAGCAGTTTGCTTCTAGATTCACGTCCCTGGTGACTGAGACCATATTTGGTAATCAACAAATCACCTAATGCACGAGCCCGGCCACGTTCCGATACCAGAAGGGCTTCTTCAGT
Organism: Antipathozoanthus remengesaui; assembly: GCA_025434805.1. Taxonomy (NCBI): domain Eukaryota; kingdom Metazoa; phylum Cnidaria; class Anthozoa; order Zoantharia; family Parazoanthidae; genus Antipathozoanthus; species Antipathozoanthus remengesaui. The sequence goes on along the minus strand of JANSTR010180262.1, from coordinate 8,446 downwards.
CTGCTTTGAGATTACCAGCACTCGTGTATATGCCTGATAAGCTTGGATATACTTATCAACAATTGATATTTTAAACTGGTCTCGCCCTTCTAGATGTTCAAACTGCCACTCAAAGCACTCTAAAGCATCTTTGAAAAGGTTTAGAGATTTATTCAGGTTATCATGACGCTTTTGTTCATCAATTCTGTTCTCGTTTCTGGTTAAGGAAAGGTACGCGAAACCAAGATGGTGAAGTGCGACTCCTTCGCTTTCCTTATCACCTATCGCTCTGGCGATGCTTAATGATTTTTCGTTGTACCATACAGCTTTTGGGTAGTCTCCCAATGCTTGATAGATTGACCCCAAGTTTCCACACGCTCTTCCTTCGCCGTTCTTATCGCCTATCTCTTCTGAAACGCTTAGGCACTGTTTTTGATACTTCAGGGCTTCTTCGTAATTTCCTGATGAGCTATAGAAAAGTCCCAAGTTTCCACATGCTATTCCCTCGCCTTCCTTATCCCCTATCTCCTCAGCAATATTCAGGCGCATCTTTTGATATTTTATCGCCTCTTCGTGTTTCCCTAGGAATTCATAAGCTACTCCCAAATTCCCCCACGCTGTTCCTTCGGCCTTTTTGTCGCCTATTGCTTTGGCGAAGCTTAGTCGCTTTTCGTGATACCTTATTGCTTTTTGGTATCTCCCTAATGATTCATAGAGTGTTCCCAAATTTCCATATGCGATTCCCTCGCCTTCTTTGTCGCCCATCTCTATGGCAATGCTTAATCTCTTTTCAGTATACTTTATTGCGTCGTCGTATTTTGCCAATAATCTATGGACAACTCCAAGGGTCTCATAAGCTTTCCCTTCGTAGTACTTGTTGTGTGTCTCAATGGCGACGTTCAGGAGCTTCTTTTCATACTTTATGGCCTCTTGGTAATTTCCATTTTTACAATAGACCAGTCCCAAGTTCCCATACGCTGATGCTTCAGCGTTCTTGTCTTTTATCTCTATGGCAATGTTCAGGAACATTTTGTGATAGTCTATGGCCTTTTGGTACTTACCAACTGAATAATAAGTGATTCCCAAATGACAACATGCTTTTGCCTCCCCATTCTTGTCAAATGTCTGTCGTGCGGTTTCCAGAAGTTTTTCGAATTTGGCAATGTTTTCTGCAAAGAGACTCATGGTGTTAAAAAGTTCTTACCTCTGTAACAATAATCTGATAGTTGACATCCTGAACGAATATATGATGCAAGTGTGTCGCTGTTTGTTTCGAAATGGATGATGAGACAGATGGCGGGACTGATGTGGACTCCTCTTCACACTCAAGTAATATTATTTTTCAATAACTGATCTGGTATCCTTTTTTTCTTCTCGTTGTAACACCTTCACAGTCAAGCCACACATCATGGTTTCTAAAATTAGAAGAAATAAAATATTCGTCATCACATTTGATATTCTATTGTTACTATTTTAGATGGAGAAGGTGTATGAGAATCCACAAGTTCAGACAAATATAACATTGTTGAAAGTCGCAAGTTGATGATTTACTAAAAGCCCAATTTGTTTGGTAAGGGGTACCTGTGACACCCTGCCCTGTAGTGTATGGTGTGCCTGTGACACCCTGCGTCTCCTGCCCCTAGGTACCATTACATCTAGACAGTCATCCTGCCCTTGCAGGGTATAGGGTATACCTGTGACATCCTCCCCTTGCAGGGTATAGGGTATACCTGTGACATCCTCCCCTTGCAGGGTATGGGGTATACCAGTTACATCCTGTCCCTATGGGGCATGAGGTACCGGTGACATCCTTCTCCTGTAAGGTATGGAGTACCCGCAACATCCTACTTCTGTAGGGTATGGGATACTGCTACCGAGAAAATTGTACCGTGCACCGCAACGTGTAATTTGAATATCTTGGCAAGACCTGGTTACACAATCCACATACTGGCTGTGCGACCAAATTCTAGTATGCAAGCACCGCTGGGGACCTTAAGCTTATCTACAATAAAGACACTGAGCTGCTCACTGTACTGTGGAAAGCGTCATGAACATGCTTGAAAAGCTAAATAGGAAAACTTTGCAAATAAGAAGAAAGAAAGCTTGACTATCACTCTTGTACAAAGTTTCTCATAATTGCCGGCTAGAAGTCGAGAAACTCGTCCAAGACGGAAATCCCTCTGGTAGAAATCCGTCTGATATAAATTTAATGACGGGAAACTCGTGCGACAAACTGACTAATATAAATTTAAGACAATATTTTATTAAATATATGAGCTTGAATTTTCAGTAGAAAGACTAAACTCTAAACGCTCCCACACTTTATTTTGTTGGTAATGCATGATGTTCCATTCTTTCTTAAACCACTTATACTTAGCGCGAAGCTGTTCTAAACTGAGCTTACTCTCTTCCGATTCTCCATAGCCAATGTCTTTTTCAAATTCATCTATTATCTTCAGAACCAAAGCTTCGTTGGCACGTTTCTGGCCTTTTCTTCAAAGCATAATTCTCCAATTGAAACAACCACGATCGATAGTTGTCGTCGTCCCTGAACAAAACGTGTGCGTCGCTTGAAATTTCATTGTCGGTCCAAACTGTGTTTGTTTTCTTCTTGTTTCGAGATGCTTTAGCCGGCTTTGGACGATGATCTTTTTTGCTTTTGGGCTTCTCCGACGCCATTTTATCTATCCGAGAGTCCCTTTCCGGAGATCTAGTTCCAGTCCAAGTTTTATTTGTTTTACACGCTAAAATCCGTTCCAACTTACCAGACCAAATGTGGATCTCGTCCAGACGGGTTTCTTGTCGAACTTTTACGTCCAAATCGAATGGAAAGTGAACGGGTAAATTCGAGAGAGGAATCTCGTCTCGCAGCTCCTCGTGCCGGATTCATATTAGACGGGGTTTGTCGTCTGATGACAAGATTCTCGCCTCTGACTGGTTTCTCGTCCCTAATATGAATTCGGCAAATCTCGTTGATGTCAACACAAACAAATACTTTTAAATACTTAACACAGAACTGAACAATTACCTGTAGCCGCCATAGACAGAGTACCTGAGACCAACAGAGATGTTTTCAAAGTTTCATTTTTCCCTTGAACAATATGAGATTGGAACTCCCTTCCCCTAGGTGTGGTGTCGGTGTGTATATGGTATTTCTATTTTAATCTGAGATGTATAGATGTTGTTGTATGCCCTTGGCAAGGCTAAGCAGCATAATCAGTAAATGACGTAAATTTGCAAGGGATACCCCCCCCCCCCCGCCTCCCATCACGGGGTTCACTCCTACAATGAATTCCATCATGATCAGTTGCTCTTTGATTGCTATGCAGCTAAACCAACAGTCGATTTGTCCTGCAACGAGGACGCGGATGTTTGTATTAAAAATTGCTTCAAATTTCAAAGTTGCGATAAAACGTTGTCATTGAATACTAGACTTCAAATGTAAATTAACATTTTTCTGAGAACCTGATCAACTTGGTTAATTGTTGTCTCACTCACTTACAATGCGCGGAAGCTTCTACTGTGTCAATAAAAGATACAGGAAGTCCGTATATTATTCAGTAACACTTTTTTCGCTTGCGGCAACAGTGCAATTTCAAAGAATTCCATAACTGTTATTTACAGGGCATGAGTGTCACGGGGTTTTTTAGAAAATGCATGAGTTCAAGTACAGAAGTGCAATTGTGTGCCAAATCAGTATTCACGGAAGAAATCATTGTTGATTGTAGTTTTTGTTTGCAAATAGCATTATAGAAGGCGACTGCCTGGATTTTCTCGCTCCTGTGCGGCTGCTGGTATTTAAAATGATTTTAGAATGTGTCTTCACGGCAGCAGATCTATAGTTGTTTTCGTTTGTGTTTAGCTCGATCACAGACGTCAACAGATATGTACAAGTCATTAATAAAACCACGAAACACACAAAGTGTAGTCAACCAAAGTCAAAGAGCAAATTACCATTTATGCCATCAAATGATCAAGATACATTATATAAACCTAACGCTTTCTGTTCCCTCAAAAGTCAGATGTCTTCAGTGGTTGCTAAACTAAGCCTGCAATAAAACAGCAAGTATTTTTTCTCTAAACTGTGGCCAGAAAATCAGAAGTTCTATCGCGTCACGTCTTTCCGTTTCGAATGGCGACTACTGATGCAACAACGATGTTAACCATTTCAGTTGATTAACTTACATTGAGGAAGATCTTACGTTGGAAGACCAAATAGATACGTTCCTGACTGCTTTATGTCTTTTCTCTGATGTGCAGCAGATTTACGAAGCACTTTTCTTTCGACAAGTTCAGTAAAACAACTTCTCTTGACGTTTCTGAAACAACTTGGGTTTGAAGTTGAGATGGGGCTTCCCCGACCTTTTGTGATTGGCCGACAAATGTAACTATCATTATTATATGGCTGACTGAGTTTGCGCTCTCTGATTGGTCCAGGTCCGTAAGCTTCCGTTGCATTTTGCTACAAAGCCGTATATAAATATCTTCATTAGCCTCGGTTGCTCGGTCCGTACGGTAAAGTGATGGATCCTCGTCTTTTTTCTTCTCTATCTTTCTTTTCTATTTTTATAAAAGAAAGGCAAAAACTCAATAACTTAGCGAACACCGTACGGACCTCGCACTCGGCTAATTCAGTTTATTTATTATTGATAAATAATACAAATCATGTACAGGTAACAACAGAGATGAAAAGATATGCTAAAGATTACAGTTTATAGGAATTAACCCCTTCCCTTTGAACCAGTTGACGAAACTCTATAAAATGACTGTTCATTTGTTTGTCTCAAAGAGTAGATGCTCAAAATGTTCATTGTTTCATGAAATTAAAAAGTTGACAATTTTCAGAAAGTTTGATAAATTTGCTAAATTGAAAAGTTAATAGGGAAAGGGTTAAGTAAAAAGTAGTTTAAAGATGATTTTGGGAAAGAAAAAATACAATGAAGAGTAAGGGCTGGGTTTCACATGACGTCATGATGGTCCAGATGGAAGTCATTAAGCAATAGAATTTAAAAATTGCTTGAACTTTGTATCCCTTCCGGATTGCGTGAAACCTAGAAACATCTAGGGGCAATATTTGCATAGGTCTTTCCCTGTATTTACTCATTTTTTTATAAGAGGGGTTTTCAAAACCCGATCTTTCGACGGTTTATAGTCAAAAACAAAGCATAGTAGAATCCACATATGAGAACTAATATTTTATCATCTAAGGAAGAGGACGATTTTTCTAATGCAGTACAAAATCATGGAAATAATTTATTTCGTCATTGCTACTTGTTCCTGTACAGCTATTTTGTTCATTGTATGTAAAATTGGTTGTATGGATACTGACATCTCACTACGCGGTGCACAGTAGTAACTGATATATTTAAGCGGAACGTTTAAGGCTGAAATAACCAAAATATTAAAAATTATACGCTTTAGCTGTATATATAAATATTGAGAATGGTATTCCAAATTGGCATATAAAATGAATATTATTCCAAATTGAAGTTGTACTTCCAAGTTTATTTTCAGGCGGACGATTGATTTAGAAATAATCTATGGTTTCTCGTATCCCAACGGGCCCTGGGGGGTGACCCTTTCACTCCCCCTTGGGTGCCCGATCTTTCGACAGTTGATAGTTACGAACTAAGCATAGTAGAATCCACTTGTGAGAACTTTTACGAATATTTTAGCATCTAACTCTGCATCTAGTTAAGTTTGTAGTCAACTGATCCGCAAGGGTCGAAATAAGAGTGATCCCAGCTCACAAAGTTACAACTGAATGACGTATTTCTTATTACGTCTTTTTTAATCTTTAATATATCAACTGCATTTCTTTCTGGCCGAACAAAAATGCTCCAGCTTGCTCAATGGATATTCGGGAGCCATCTTGGAAATTAGGCAAGTCCGTCTCTTGCTACAATTCACACAGAGTGGTGCACCATGATATAAGTAAGATAACATCTGATTTGTCAGCCAGTGATCGCGGTCATAAATTTATTGTTGCTCAAACCAGGCATCCCCACGCCCTCTAAATATATCTCTATAAATAACTTGACGTTAAGTGACTACATATATTTACATCTATTTTTACTTAACAGTTCATAGTCTTCATACTGGATCTACGTGTGGAACACTGGCTTGAGTTCGTGCCGTATTGTGTATATAAAAGCTATTTAATATTTACACGCCCTACAACAAGCGTTCCACGTGCATACGGTATCGCACCAACTCCATCATTCTCGTGTCAATCCCTGACTTGTACATTCCTCTCGCGCCTGATTTCGCTCGCCGACGACTGAGTACGAGTCAGTACCAATCCCACAAGGTTTTCATTCAACAAAGACATCACTGTGCGCCCTCTAAACATAGATTCGCTGTGGTATGGGATGCTGAAACGTTCGCATAGTTTATTCTATCTGCCTATTTTATATTTTCAATATATATATTTATTTCTGATTTAAAGTCACATACAAAAGAGATTCCCGGTGGAACAGGTATGAAATCTCGTCTACTTCATTTTTAACGGAGAAGGAGTCCTTAGAATTGCAACAGCGTCATCGTATCCTGCTCGGAAACCGCACTCCATGTCCTGTAGGCTCGTTTCTAGACTGTGAGTTGTTATTGAGTGTGCGTGGTGCGCTTGGACAAGCCTCTCCAACCGTGAGATTATCTCGTAGTCTGGAACCGAGAGAGTTTCAATATCCAAGCCGAGAAGCCGCGCCAGAACTTGTCTGAAGTCCAACAACTGTACAAGAACAGATAAGAGGTGTTAACTGCAATACAACATTGATTGGAAATTTCTAATGTTATTGCCGACCGGGAACTGGTTCTCAATTATTATATAACTCCATACTTATTACGCAGTGTTTCAAGACTATCAGTCAATCAGGTATAATTTGTCACCGCTGCTTACGCACAACGTACCTGTCGTTCTCTTCCTCTTGTTTCTTCCAACGCTTGTTTTGTCGTCACCAATTCACTTGCAATTTGTTGCATCGTGACGTCAGATTTCGCTTTATTCTCCCTGTTTTCGCACTCGGCAGCGCCAAGTTCGCTCTTAATCTCCTTCAGTTCCAAAGCTGTCTTCTGTTTGCTCTTGGCCAGCTTATTAACAGCTTGTTCAAGATCCTCAATTGTCTTGTACTGCTCTAGTGTTTTCACCTGTTGAGAATATCCAAACAAACAGTCAGTGTATCAACCAGCTGTATAACAATATGATCAGAAGAACATGTTAAGGAAAGAAAGTAGGTGCAGTTATTGCCATTAAGTATTCACAATTAGTCTTGAAACTACGAACGGTCTCAGAATGCAGTGCACTATTCAGTGTTCAGACAACCTTAATCAGTCATTAACAAATTTGCCAAACGCTATTGTTTCTGTACCAAGCTTTAATAGGAAAATTTATTGTCCGAAAAAGGGCACAGTTTGCACGCTGACTGTGCATTGTCTGTTCAGGTGGAAACTATCAAATGTAGCTCTATTTTCCGTTCAGTAGACGTTTCCCGTCCTATTTCCATTTATGTAGCGGCGAATTGAGCGGCGTTCGTGTTTGGCTCCAACCTGCCCATGCGCAATTGTTATTGGAACATGTGTCTGCAGGGTTCGAAATTGCGATCGATACAGTCGTCAATTTCCACAGTTGTTTCACTTACACACTTTACCTAAATTTTTGAAAGCTAAATCCGTGGCAGTGATGGGCTTTTACGAAAGCTAGTTCTTCCAAAATCGGCACATATACTTTATGAAGGAAATAGTTGCCAGACGCCATACTGGATTTCACGAACATACGTCTGATGTCCATAATGATGTAGATAATTTCCATTTGGTAACTATTTTTTCCATTTAGTCGTCAAAAGGCGACTTGACAATTCATTTTTAATTTCGAGCCGGTCTGGCACCTATCTCAAACCAAGAGCCCACGTTCCGCTTGACCAGCACGAATGCAACGGAACGTGAATTTGGATTCTGGCCAATCGACGAAAAATCAACACGACCTCACACTCGCATACATACACACCTCTGGAACAGCCATCGCAACGTCACATACCTTTAATTCACTCGCTTCCAACAATCTTGCCTTGAGAATCGTAACTTGTTGTTTGTACTCTAACAACTCTCGTTGAAGTTTGTCGTTGTGTTTGGACATTTTCTTAAACTTCACAGAATTGTCATCTCGCTCAACCTCCAGTCGTCCCTTGTCTCTCACTAACTCCTCCAGCCCCGTAACCTTCTTACGCAGTAGTCCAATGGTCAGCTCCTTGCTCTCGATCTGTTGTTTGGCCCATTTTACCTTCCGCTGTAGGTTGTAGATAGTTGTCTTGCGATCATCAAGCGCGTCCGCCTGCAGCCGAGAACGAACACATATTAACCGAGTCTAACTGAAAATTTAAAGTCCAACCCTATTAATCATCATCATCATCACCATCACCATCACCATCACCATCACCATCACCATCACCATCACCATCACCATCACCATCAC
>JANSTR010180151.1:0-16202 GCA_025434805.1 Antipathozoanthus remengesaui | reverse complement strand
TAATGCCCAGTCTGTATTTCCCGTAATACCCAGTCTGTATTTCCCGTAATACCCACTGTGTATTTCCCGTAATGCCCGGTCTGTATTTCTCGTAATACCCAGTCTGTATTTCCCGTAATACTCACTGTGTATTTCCCGTAATGCCCAGTCTGTATTTCCCGTAATACCCAGTCTGTATTTCCCGTAATACCCACTGTGTATTTCCCGTAATGCCCAGTCTGTATTTCCCGTAATACCCAGTCTGTATTTCCCGTAATACCCACTATGTATTTCCCGTAATGCCCGGTCTGTATTTCTCGTAATACCCAGTCTGTATTTCCCGTAATACCCAGTCTGTATTTCTCATAATGCCCAGTCTGTATTTCTTTGTAATACCCAGTCTGTATTTCCCTTAATGCCCAGTCTGTATTTCTCATATTGCCCGGTCTGTATTTCCCGTAATACCCACGTTTGTTGTTAACGACCTATGAGCGCATAACCGGAAAAAAGTAAAAAGAAATATCAACTTCGTTTACGACGCACTGACCTCGCTTTCGCCAGGTCAATACAGCATACCATCTGTCTTATAGTTTGATATTTCCCGTAACGACCTCACTCTTGGTAACAAGTAGATAAGGGTGTGTAGGAAGGGAGAAAACTGCTTGTTCCAATCTCGAGCTCAGCGCTACAATAGGATCCTCGAATAGCATTCACTAAATGGCTTTCGTTGCATTTCAATATTTAAAAACACCATACTCAATTTCTTTGAAAACTTAAATTATCTCAGCGTACACTTAGTGTGTCCGCTCTGATTGACTGAAGTTGTGTAATAAAGGTTTCTATTTGAAAACCAGTAAATACATATGTGAAGCGTTTTTCGCTTGAAAAAAGGCGAACTATTATTTTAAAAAGCATGCCAGATGGAAACAACAATGCCAAGCCATTATAGACGGCTAATATTACCACAACGTATAATAAAACCTACCAAGGCTTGACAAAACAATTTTCTCTTGGCGCCGTATCTCTTATTATATTCTAGTACTAACATTAGGCACAGTTTCGTGGGTTTCGCGCCAAAATGTTGTCAACTGCTTGAGCTGGGATTCTTCCATGAGAATTGTTAATCCGCATATCAATCGTCTCAAAAGTTGATGTGAAACAACCTGGCGACTGGGAAGATTATTGAGAATCACTGATGATTTAGTGTACAGTAACTGTATATAGAGACAATACGTCACACAATTAAGTTTAAACTATAGTTTATTAAATATATGCAGGTGTGCCCGTAGCCAATGTCTTGGTCCCAAGAGGTACAGTTAGTTTTGTTTTACGAGAGTCCTGATGTTTCCTGAGTGACAGCAATCTTTGTTATATAGCAAGTGCGTTTTCGACTTGAATGCGCGGTCTCATTGGCTAAATCGAGGTCACGTGGAGTAGTTCAAATCAAATGCTACCTGTCTGGTCAACATCTCGACAATTGTTGACCAGCCGGTGAGCATTGCTGTCGCGCTGTCACGTTTGAGACGGGAAACATCAAGATTCTCAGGAAACAAAACAGATGTTTCCCTTGTGAGCAGTCATTTTAACAGTGCATAATGTTCTGTTATTTACCGAGAACACTTGTTGCCCGCTTACGCCCTATAGGGCACATTGGAAAGTACTCAAGGACATGTGATCAGAAAACAACCAATAATACCTCGCTGAGAGTTTAACTATATAATATTGTTATATAGCAAGTCTGTTTTCGACTCGAATGCGCGCTCTCATTGGCTAAAGCGAAGTCACGTGGAGTACTTTCAATCAAATGTTACTCGGCTGGTCAACATCTCGACAATTATTGACCAGCCGGTGAACATTGCTGTCGCGCTGTCACGTTTGAGAGCGGGAACTTTTTGTTTTGTTTTAATAATTGTGGCTTATTTTATTTATGCTATATAACAAAGTACTTCGACTCGGGGAAACATCGAGATTCTCGGGAAACAAAACACATGTTCTCCTCTTTAGCAGTCATTAAGTGTATAATGCTGTGCATTATTAATTGATTTGACATGCCTGGACCCTGGGGAATCTGGTCCATTTTGAGAGAAAAGTTAGCCCAAGAGGGTGGGGCGCTTAATAAGTCTTGACACTACTCAATGTCAAATCTCCACCTTGCCCCGGGGTACATGAGAGGCAAGTATTGCTGCCACTGCGCCAGCACAGCGCACCTGCCCGCGTGATAGCAATGACATCCGATTGTAAAAGATCGAATCTAAGAAACCAAATGGCATCAGAGCCAATTATTCGACTGCATCGAATGCAAATACCTGACATGCTGGGAGACATGAGGTTGGTATTTCATTCTCTAATTAATACTATAGAAGTACAAAGAAAACATGGCTGGCGTTATAACTTTATGACCACAAGGCACGATGAATAACTGCTTTCGACCTCGACTACGACTATCAGAGTTGTACTTCCAAATCGTTATGACTATACGTCTTCACCAACTAGCAGCTGGCGTTTCTAAGACTCCAGGATGTCCTGGGCTTGGGCTGCAGTGATTGCGAAGGATGTTGATCATTAATCAATTGAGTGCATTTTTCCTTGCAATACCTCTCCAAATTTTTAAGCATCTTCGTGAAGAGATACAATATTATACTTTTTAGCACGAGGATTTGCAGAAGTTGGAAGTGATCTTTCCTGAAATCATTTTTATGGGGGTTGTTATTTGCTTTAGGACAGCGATGACACACGGCATCAACTTTCAATATATTATTATACGAGCTTCCATCGTTATTTACAATCAATAAATCAATCTTCACAAAATTTTGTTATCGTTTACAATAATATATGACAAGTCCTCTAAAACTCTTTACATGCATAATGGCGAAAGTGCAAATCTAAAGTGAATACCATTTGCATTAAGAATGGCGCCAAGCACCAATTACACTGTTAAGGCAATACACAACAGCATCTTTTAAAAATGTCTCAACAGTTCTCGTTTTATGTGGTATTCTTGGTTCTCTTTAAAATATTTAGTTATAAATGATACATGTACAGCCCCATCTGTTTTTGTCATTTTTTGTTTCATTTTAACATTTTTTAAAAACGTTTGGTAGTCGACAAATTGATCGATAAATCATTTTTTACAAAATTCTGTTATCGTTTACAAAAGTATATAACAAGTCCTCCAAAACTGTTTACATACAAATGGAGAAAGTGCAAATCTAAAGGGAATACCATTTGCATTAAGAATAGCGCCATGTACCAATTACACTGTTAAGGTAATACAAAACAGCATCTTAAATGTCTCAACAGTTTTAGCTTTTTGTTGTTTTCTTGGTTTCTTTTAACATATTTAATACAAAACAGCATCTTAAATGTCTCAACAGTTTTAGCTTTTTGCTGTTTTCTTGGTTTCTTTTAACATATTTGTTAGGGATAAATGATACAGTCCCATCCGTTTTTGTCTTTTTTGCTTTCCTTTTTAACATTTTTATAAAACGTTTTGTAGTTTTAATTCCTTCTCATAAAGTGACTGAAAAGTATATAAACTTTATATCAAAAACTATGAAAAAATGAAAATCAAAGTAATTAGAGTTGGAAAGAATTAGTTCAAACGGGATAAGAAACTGTAGATCTATCCGATTAATAGGCCAAGAAAACAACAATTTAATAATAAATTATCCGCCGAGACATTATATAAACTATAATTATGTTGTCACGAGTGTATCTTTCTAATCGGAAACGGTAGATGCTGTTGCTCCTGGGGTGAATCCAGGGGTGGTTCAGGAGGTTCAGCCGAACCCCCGTCGCTTGAATATGTTGATTAAATATAGTTCAAAACTGGAATAATTTGAAAAATGTTGTGCAGAGAAAATGACAAACGAACCCACCTCCGAACCCTTCTTTACATAATCCTAGATCCGCCCCAGTGTTCCATTATGTACCTTCCTTTTCTCAGTGTCCTTTTCTGGACTATTTAGTACCAAATAACTCGTTTCCTCCATATGTGTATATATCTATTTACAAAACAATATTTAATCTGTTCAAATTCCATACCATGCAATACTTGTAAATGGAAATATATAAGAGAACTTGTAACCTATTTACAGTCTTTTTCAGATATAAAAAAACATATAAATAGCTTAAATTGATGCAAACAAAGCACGTAATCTTGTTCAACGCTGAGAAGAGTGCAGCTGGATTCAGAAGTCTCTTTTTGTAACCACAAAAGGAGAGCACGGTTCTTTGCTGTAGAAAAAAGACAAAAAAATCAAGTGATTTTAAAAAATGAAGAGAACAAGAGTTAATAAGAACGTTTCTATAAATAATAACTATAGCGAATAACTATTTGACAATATTTTAAATTTTATAGAACCTTGAAACTACAGATCCGCCAAGCTCTCTTGTTAATACGTACGTCACTCACAGTCTATCTTCGTTAACAATCCGCAACAAGTTCTTGTAATTTAAGGGACCTATTGGAACCATCTTTGAAGAATATTTTGAAACTGTTAATTAGTATTGTTATAGTAGTATCGCTAAAATAAAAGACGTTTGACACAGTTATGATGTTATAGATAGATTTGTAGTAATCGTTCAACTTTAGGCCAAATGACTTGTGAGTTTGTACAAAGATGAAATAATCACTGTAGATAAGGATATTTAGTAACCAGTATGAGGTGTATAGGGAAAGCAGAACGCTGCTCCTTCCAATATCGACCCCAGCACTACAGTGCCGCCAGTGATTGGCCGTACGAAAGACAGTTCAATATGCTCTTTAATAACGGAAACAGTCAATTTTGTCCATTGACCCTTATTGATTCCCGGAGAGACTGGTTTCGAAAGCAAATAGGTCCTCTCCAACGGAATTCTTAACACTTCCTTGTATCAAGGTCTATCGACAGTAGGGGTACCAATTCTGAAGGTCTATTGAGAGTAGGAAGGTCCTTTCAAATAGAATTCTTAACGCTTCCTACCTTGTATCAAGGTTTATCGACAGTAGGGAGGTCCTCTTGAACGGAATTCTTAACATTTCCCAATTTGTATCAAGTCTCTTGACAATCATAGTCAATAGACCTTGATACAAGGAGGGAAATGTATAGGGAGGTTTTCTTGAACAGAATTCTTAACAATTCATACCTTGTATCAAGGTCTATCGACAGTAGGTAAGTCCTCTTGAACAGAATTCTTAACACTTCCTACCTTGTATCAAGGTCTATCGACAATAGTGAGGTCCTCTTGAACAGAATTCTTAACAATTCCTACCTTGTATCAAGATCTATTGAAAGTAGGGAGGTCCTCTTGAATAGAATTCTTAACAATTCCTACCTTGTATCAAGATCTATTGATAGTAGGGAGGTCCTCTTGAATAGAATTCTTAACAATTCCTACCTTGTATCAAGGTCTGTCGACAGTAGGGAGGTCTTCTTGAACAGAATTGTTAACAATTCCTGCCTTGTATCAAAGTCTATTGACAGTAGGGAGGTCCTCTTGACCAGAATTCCAAACAATTCCTACCTTATATCGAGATCTATCGACAATAGGGAGGTCCTTTCCTTAGAGTTCACTCCTGAATAACGAAGGCGTGTGGTTATCCAGGCGACTAAGCTCTCGATGCTCTCCTCAGGGTTTTGGTCACAGAAGCGTGTACACGCCACGACACCGCCGCCATTCCCTCCCAGATTATTCGGGATCATGTGGGTATCAATTACTCCTACCTCTCGTCGACCGTCTACCACACAACTACATCACAACAAAACAGATAAAGATTATTATATTATTGTCGGCTGCAGACAGAGTTTAATTTGTCCATACATATTAAACGACAGCGCAGTGAAAACAGATGGATTTCTAGGAACGCCTGTTGCATAGGTATTGACGAACACAGGATCACTGAATACCTAGACAGACCTTATAACTAACTTAGTCAGCCAGTCTGTTTACTGCAAGGTAAACTGAATACCTAGCCAGACCTTATAACTGACTCAGTCAGCCAGTGTGTTTACTGCAAGGTAAACAAAGCTAGCAACGTAATAGTTTATTGCAAACATAACTAAAATCATATTACTTTTTGGTGTCGCTATGTCATTTTGAAATTATATAGTAGAACTCTAGTCGGTATCTAATACAAATGCTGTAGTGGCACTACTTATGTTCTAATTCACACATTACACGACCTCCGCGACAATCCAAAATGGGGTTTGTTTTCTATTTTAGAGCTGGATTATATAGTGGCTTCATAGTCTTATTAGAAAGGGTTTAAAGTAGTTTCTAGTCTTTTTTGTACAGGATTACTGTTCTCTCTTAGATGTGATGGGCAATAGATTTTATACGGAATTGTGGCGCAATCTACATATTAACAAAGTATTGTTATTATATTTGGTGATGTTGTGAGCAAGATGTGAAGAATCTCGTTTTCGAAAACTGTACCAACAGACTAAAACAGAAGTGCCAAAAAACATGGTGTGAACATTTTCAAAAGTGAGAACAATATTTAACTTTAATTGTAACCAGAGTTTACCTAGTGTTGCTCTCAAGAGCGAGTAGCCCTTTCTCACTTAAAATAAAAAAAAACAACCTAAATTGAAAGCTCAGCAGACTCTTTTCACAAGTTTTGGTTTTGTAATTGAGTAAGTAGGGTTTGGGACTGACCTGGTAAAAGTAGGTAGACAGTGACAATTGAGGAGCAGAATAAAGCGGAATTGAAGAAATTTCTACCGTTACAAGACAGAAAGATGTTACAAAGTATCGGCGTTAAAGATAATCCAATTCGTGAGGCCGTCTATTGGTACCTATCATAAGGAATCGCCAAACAACAAAGTATTTTATATTGTGGCGACTTCAAATGTTTCTCGAGCTTGTCTGGAGTTTCTATTAAAACAATTAGAATATTCAACTGCTTAATTTGTATCGTCGATAGCAATTTTTACATGAACTGATCATGATGCCTGAAGGAAAATGATGACGTTTTGCAATTTGAAAAGGAATTTCTATCAGTAAATCTGGTTTGAGATTTCAGAAAAGAAAACCTGTTGTATTTACCAATTGAACAAGGACGATTTACACTTTAAAAACCTTTGGCACAACAGCCTTAATATATAAGAATAATGATTCTAAGCGAACATTAAGTGACTACATAAAATTCTGTATGCAATGTTATACATTTCTTCGCAACGAAATGGTCAACAATAATTTAGATTTTAAATTATGTCGAGCATTTCTTATAATAAAATACTCCGCGTTAAAATTAATAATAATTTTAAGAGCTTACCAAAAGATACTGAATACAAATGGACAGCAAGTGAATGCACAACCAGTTGATACTTTGTTGTTCCAGATCTCCAATATGGTGTCTCTCAAGTCTCTTGCCAAGTCTATAAATGGGGGATTTCGTATTAATAATTCCATTATCCAAGCCTGCGGAACTTCTCCCAGTTCTTCTAGCACTTGGAAGGCACTGAAAACATCGTAATACTTTTTTCTGTCTCTTTTCTTGTTAATTATGTGCGGGAGAGTCTTCATTGTCTCCTCGGCGAGACTTTTAACATCTGTCAAACTGACCTAAAATGAAACATCTCCTGTGAGATAACCTGAGCTTTATTTCAAAAAATGCGTTGTTAGGTGCTGTTTACACCAGACGATGTCACGTTAAGTTTAATAAATGTCTGATTTAACCGTATTGCGTGATCACGTAATTTGTTTGGAGCGCGAGCTTTTGGCCAGGCTCTGAGGGACTGGGAGCTAGCAATTGTGGGAAGAATCTTATACGGCGAACATCAGAGGGAAGTTAATTTCCAACAGTTGCAGTTGGAGGGTGAGTTTGCAGTCTGTTAAAGGCGGTCAGCGTTGGTTGTACATATTTTCATAAACTGCAAATGTGATCAGTGAGTGGCATAATTTCATCAAATTTAAGAAAATTTATTGGCGCGGTATTTGATCTTTCGCGCTAAATCCTACAATGGAGGAACAAAGTAACAGAATTTTAGAGCACTATGAACAGAGAAGTTAATTTCATAGATATTTAAACTCTTTAACCTGCATACGATGTAAATAACAATTCTGTCGTATAAATCACCGCGAAATCATAATTTAGTCTTTGTTGATCTGCTTAACAATATAGTTTATAAAGCTAGAATAAATGGTTGTCTCCCGTTATACACACCGGAACTATAGTTGCTTTAAATCTGTCAGGAGAAGATAATTGTCGAATTATCTAGATCTATCTTGTAACTAATAGTAGGCAATACTCGGACTGTTGTTCCGATAACTCATGATACATTTCCATCACAAAACGCTTTATTAAAAGTATTCCTATGTTTTACAGGATCCTCAAAGACATTGGAGACAGTTTCGAATACCAGGATGGTATGGTCCAACGTTGGAAATATTTCTTTGATGTAGTGGATAGTAAATAACGTAGCGTATGTAAAATAAACAAGACAATTTACTTTGAAAGAGTTGTAAGTATGGATGACGTTGCTTAACAGAAGGTCAGTTAGAGTTACTGTTGAGATACCTTTTGTTCTCACGGCGCAATCCACCAACGTCACTGATAAAATATCTATATATTCTGTATATCCGTCATTACTATTTATCAGTTCCAAAAGTGAATGGATATCAGATACCGTTATAACTGTCCAACTAGAGTCTCGACAGTCTGCAAACGATGACGACTAACCTCCTTCTTCTGTACAATCATAGCCATCATCTTTGCAGTGAAAAACGCACAAGCATTGCTTCCATCTACCCTCAGTTTTTCATTCTGAAGTTGCGTACTTATTTGCGCTGGAAGGGGACGGCCGTAGGTTTTACAAGCAACTGCAAATTGTTCATCCACTATCTGCCCAAGGGTGTTCTGGTGAAAAGCGAGAGGCAGCAATGCGATGATGTTTCTCCAGTTTATGCTGGGGAGAGCAAAAAGGAAACAGTTTGTTTAGGAAGTCAGTGACACATTCAAACATTGTCTTTGTTATCTTCTTCGCTGCACACTTGATAACAACAAAACCAAATACAGGTAAATAACGGACGTTATGCCATGTCAAGGCAAAAATCAGTGAGCGACAGCTCGTTAGTAAACAGAGTAGGAAAGGAGGGAATGTAATAACATAAATAAAGTACGAAGATGTTTAGGAACTGTTGTATATCATATACAAATTATATAATGAATTTCAATTCATCACGGCCGACACTGCGAATTTATAGGAAAGCAGCTGTAAATTTAGAAACACTAACTTATTTGCATATATAGGCAGGCAGATTCGTGTAAACTCGAGTTGCTGTGAAAGTGCAGTGGCATACGCTTGTGCAGTAGAGCGACGAAACGGAATGCAACACAACAGTTTGTGAATTGCTAACGCCACTTTTCAGAAATAAAGTATATATGTCCGACAGATCTAAATTGTTATTGGGCTATACGTTTCTGTCTGGTATTAGGAAAAGGTCGTTTGTTGGAAAGGTTTAAGAAATGTGCTTACTTGCAGTTTATTTGCTGTGGTGCAGCGCGATATCCATGTTTGTTCCACACTGTGGTTTGGTTGTTGGTAAACGTGCCAACTTTACCACCCACGCTCTGAGGAGATGAATAAAACCATCATGCGTTAAACCATTTCACTCACTATTTAAAACTGTACTGCACTTTGTATACTGTCTTGAGAGCAGTTCGTTTGGCGTATTCTCGAAGTCTGTCCATCTAAATTGTTTCTTATTCGAATTCTAACTTAATTGATTGCCAATTGTTGTCAATAACTTTAAATTTTAATTTATTTGCATAATATTAGACTATTGTAAATTCAGGGCTAATAATGGATGTCCGAAATGTTTAGTTCGATTGAATGCTAATTAAATTCTTTTTAAATCTTGCAAAATTTGTTCTCGACTAACTGAGTTATTACCAGTTTAAAAAATAGAATCACGATGGATAAATTACCTTTGGCAGAAAGCGTCAATTTCAAATCAGTTTAAGAGGTTACCGGATCTATAACGGACTGTACCCATGCAGGCCCAATTGTATTGGCCCCTAAGGCCAAGATCTAGTTGTTTTTTCAAGGCAATGAGACTTAGCGTTCAACTTACCTCACAACGCGATCTATTTTGTTGTTGCGTCATTCCAAATTCTTCTTTTGCATTCGTCTCCAGGTTGTGTTTCTCTTTTGTTTTATGCTCGCTTTTGTTTCGTATTCGTTCTTCCTTTTCTAATCTTCTTCTTACACCTTCCATTTTCTTCAGTTCATATTCCTTTTTCTTTCGATCTTCTTCTTTTCTCCTTTGTTCATCTTTCTTTCTTTTTAGTTCTTCGTGTTTTCTTCGTTGTATTTGCAGCTCTCTGTTCCTGCGCTCTTCCTCTTCCTCCCATTTCTTTTTACTTTCTTCCTTCTTTTTCCGTTCTTCCTCTACCTTACTCATCAGCTCTTTATTGTTCTCGTTCCATTTCATCTCTAACATGCCCTGTTCTTTTATCTTTCTCTTTTTTTCCTCATTTTTCAACTTATCTTTCTCTTTTTGCTTCTTTCTTTTTTCAGTTTGTTTTTTTTGACGATTTTTTTTCGTTGTACGACGTTGGCCTTCTGTCCCTGTTGGCTGCTGTTCTGCTAGGTCTAAAGTTTCCAGCACACTACAAGGAATAATAGAAATGATGCGTCATAAAAAAGTAATTCCCAAAATGTAATTGCCAAAATCATCCACTTTCATCTAAAACTACACGAAGAGAGAGCCCATGCTCATATTGGGTCAATTTAGTTATTGACGCACTAAGAAATTTGGAGGCAAACAGTTGATTTGCAGTGCACAAATCAAGTGCCGATTCAACTTTTTCAGGGCTTAATTTGCCAAATTTTTGAAATGACATTTTTTCGATAATGGTCATTCAAAAAAACATTTCAATTTGCCTATGTTACCAAGACTTTGAAGTGCCATTCATCAATATGATGTGAAATTTAGATATTGTCTACAATCACACTTACTCCTTTAACAAGTGAAAGGTAGAATCTTCTTTACCGGAGCTTGCTGTGATTTACTTTCTAACAATTTTATTTATGATAAAAATATGACTATTTCATTTCAAATCTATTTATCATTATCCTGCCGACTGAAATCATAGATTTTACAAACAACAAATAGTGTAATCATGTGCCTCTATGTGCAAATCGAAGAGAATATGCCAAATCGTAATTAATAATCAAGATTACTTTTGCTATTCTTGATCTCTATTTTTTTTTATTAGAACTTTACCTTGATTGTTCTTCTTTTAAAGTTTCATTCTCAATCATCGGTGTTTCAGATAATGCCTTTGTTGATAATGCAGTAGCTTTGACCTCTTCTGGCGTCTCCTTTTCATCCTCTGACGATGCAAAAGACCCTGCTTTGATTTCTTCAACTGTCGAAAGCTCGACGACTTCTACTATCGGTGGTGTCTGTGGTAGCAATGGTTCGAATATGTACTTCGGTAAGAACACTGTGAATTCCGCATCGTCTTGTGACGATTCCAGAGATCCTGTTTGCATTTCTGCAATTGCTGAATTCTCAGTATCGTGGAAAACTGTTGATGTATCTATTGCAATTGGTTCCAATAATTTCTGCGATGGTACCACAATCATTTCCATCACTTCTGACTTTTGCTGGATTTCTCCAATTGCTGAATTTTCAGTATCGTGGGACACTGTTGGTGTATCTAATGCAATTGATTCCAATAATTGCCGCGATGATACCGCAGTGATTTCCACCACTTCTGTCTTCTTTGGAAACCATTGTTGAATTTGTCCGACTGCTGAATTCCCACTCTCGTGGGAAACTGTTGGTGTATCTATTGCAATTGGTTCCAATAATTTCTGCGATGATACTACAATGATTTCCACCACTTCTGACTTCTTTGGAAACCATTGTTGAATTTCTCCAACTGCTGAATTGCCAATATCGTAGGAAACTGTTGATGTATCTATGGCAATTGGTTCCAATAATTTCTGCGGAGATACTACAGTGATTTTCCCCACCTCTGACTTTTTTGGAAACCACTGTTGAATTTCTCCAACTGCTGAATAGCCAGTATCGTTGGAAACTGTTGATGTGTCTATTGCAATTGGTTCCAATAATTTCTGCAACGATACTACAATGATTTTCACCACTTCTGACTTCTTTGGAAACCACTGTTGAATTTCTCCAATTGCTGAATTGTCACTATCGTGGGAAACTGTTGGTGTATCTCTTACAGTTGGTTCCAGTAATTGCTTCCACGATACTACAATAATCTCCACCACCTCTGACTTTTTTGGAAACCATTGTTGAATTTCTCCAACTGCTGAATTGCCAATATCGTGGGAACCTGTTGTTGTATCTATTGCAATTGGTTCCAATAATTTCTGCGGTGATACTACAGTGATTTTCCCCACTCCTGACTTCTTTGGAAACCATTGTTTAATTTCTCCAACTGCTGAATTGCCAGTATCATGGGAAACAGTTGATGTGTCCATTGCAATTGGTTCCAGTAATTTCTGCGATGATACTACAATGATTTTCACCACCTCTGACTTCTTTGGAAACCATTGTTGAATTTCTCCAATTGCTGAATTGTCACTATCGTGGGAAACTGTTGGTGTATCTATTGCAATTGGTTCCAGTAATTGCTTCCACGATACTACAATAATCTTCACCACCTCTGACTTTTTTGGAAACCATTGTTGAATTTGTCCGACTGCTGAATTCTCACTCTCATGGGAAACTGTTGGTGTATCTATTGCAATTGGTTCCAATAATTTCTGCGATGATACTACAATAATCTCCACCACTTCTGACTTCTTTGGAAACCATTGTTGAATTTCTCCAATTGCTGAATTCTCACTATCGTGGGAAACCATTGGTGTATCTAATGCAATTGATTTCAATAATTGCTGCGATGATACCGCAGTCATTTCCACCATTTCTGACTTCTTTGGAAACCATGGTTGAATTTGACCGATTGCTGAATTCTCATTATCGTGCAAAACGTTTGGTGTATCTATTGCCTTTGGTTCCAATAACTGCTGCGAGGATACCACAATGATTTTCACCACTTCTGACTTCTTTGGAAACCATTGCTGAATTTCTCCAATTACTGAGTTCTTACTATCGTGGGAAACTGTTGGAGTATTTAATGCAGTTGGTTCCAATAATTCCTGCAATGATACGACAGTGTTTTCCACCACTTCTGAATTCTTTTTGAAGCATGGTTGAATTCTTTCAATTGTTGTCACCCCAAACTCTTGCGTTATTGGCGGTGTATCTGATGCCAATGTTTCCAATAATACCTTTGTCGATAGCGCAGCGATCTCCACCGCCTCTGGCGTCTCTGGAAGATTTGGAAGAATTTCTGCATTTGTTGAACCCTCACTTTCATAAACAGTCGGCGGTGTCTCTAGCATCAATGTTTCGTGTAATTGCTTTGTTGATGGTGCAGTGATGTCCACCACCTGTGCTGTCTTCAGAAGCCTTGGTTCTTGTTTTCCAATTGTTGATACTTCAATATCTTGGATAATTGCTGGTGTCTTTAGTAGTAATGTTTTGAAGATTTCGTTTGAGGATATCTTGATCTATGACAATGAAAATGAATTATAAGTCAAGTTACAGCGCCCACGAAGGCTATGTTAGAGTGGGTGTTCTGAATGCCGAGAGTTGAGCGCTCGCCATAATTTCGTAATTAATTGACAACCTTTGTAATAAGGTCATAATGGGGTGTTGAACTGGCCCCCACAAAGTCATTATAAGGTCTTGCGGCTGAAATAGTATAATTTAATTTAAGTAAACATTAATTTAAAAAATTTGAATCGGATCAC
Organism: Antipathozoanthus remengesaui; assembly: GCA_025434805.1. NCBI lineage: Eukaryota > Metazoa > Cnidaria > Anthozoa > Zoantharia > Parazoanthidae > Antipathozoanthus > Antipathozoanthus remengesaui. Next base: position 2,436 of record JANSTR010180151.1, on the reverse strand, counting down.
ATCCGATAATACTTTGATGTCATTTATATTGGCGATTCTAGTTATATTATAAGAAAACAACGGATTGGCAATTTTTTTAAGGTGCTATTACAATTTGTATTTGTATATGTTGTCAAGTGCTCCCCACGTGGCTTTTCAGCACTTGTAGCTCACGATATCGAACCGAAAGCATACACAGGCGCTGCTAGCAGCCGCTATACGGTGCACGCTTGACCTCGGAGCACAGTATACAGCCAGATGAAAGAGGCTGTACAGTACGTAGGTGACAGACCACAGCACCGGGATTACCCTACTCTTTTCGAGAAGTGTGTGGGATCTTTTAAGTCCTCCAATAGAACGTTGAGAGTCTAGACCAACGGCTTAACGTCCCTGTCCGCGGACGGTGTAACGAAAGAAGGTCCTGAAATAATTCAACCCTCGGAAAGGCCGCGGATTGAACCCGGGGCCTTGGATTGGCAGTCAGAGATCTAACCGACTGAGCCAACCACGCGCACACAGCCAACCACGCCCACTATTGATTGTAAGTGTAGAGTTACTATTTTTGAAAATATAGTTTCTTATATGTAATGTTTACTGTAACCACGATCAGAGAAGCATGCATCAATTCATTGAGATAACATCAAGAAAGAACCCAGAAATATAGTGAACTGAATATCGTTTTCTTCTTTTGCCTTTAAACTATTAATTTTGAAATAAAACGAGGACAACTTAAGCTAATAAATAGCGTCAAGTAGCTGCATGATGGCAAAGTCCCCTGAATATACATCAAGTTGCTTCAATTGCCCAATAGTTTGCCCAGCCCAGCTTGATAAGCTCTACAAGTTGGTAGATCAGTCAATTTTGCGAGGGAAAGCCCTGGCTCTACTCTTTTCTGATGATTCCCCTATCTTTACGAATTGTAAAATGTCTAGCAAACGGATGTTCTTTTGCGCGATCGATATAATAGCCGGAATATTTTCAGTCAGGCGCGATCAGTTTCAACGTATTACAGTTGCCAGGAAGGCGGTGCAGGTGAATGCTCTTGAGTGTAATGTCGCGCAAAATATGGATATGGAAAAGCCAGCGTTAGAATTTGGCAGAAGCGTTTCTTATACGAACGTTTACTTTTCAGTATTAAACGGTGAATTTGTCACCTTGGAAACTTCATTACATTAACAATATCGGGGCGGAGAAGTTTGCAGTGATCACAGCGAGGCCGTGGTTGGCAAAAGTTTAAACATTTGTTCGTTATACTTATAACAGGTCAGACAAACAGTTGATGGTGTTATTGGCATTGATTATAACCTTTGTGATCCAGAAATTGCAAGTGCAAGCTTGACTGACGACGTTAACAATTCTATTCTTTTCTGTTCCGGCAATTTGTCGAGAGCTGCCATTGATGAGTTTTTGGCAGAACATTGTTGTAATAAGCTTTCAAAGTAGAAATCTGAGTGTTATATTATTTTAAGATGGCGTGACCTTACTCTCATTTTCGGTTTAAAGTGGGAAATGTTACATCTTTAAATCAAACAGAATTTTTATACTGCAAAAGATATTAGCAACTTTTTAAGTTTTGGCTGACTGGAGGTGGCCTCCACGGTCCCTGAAAGGTACAAACTGAAAGTATAGCAAAGCATGGACCTGCACGTTTTAAAAGAATGTTAAGCTTACAGTCATACTACAAGTTCAGTGACCGCGCATCGGGGGTGGATATGGGGCTTTAGCGGCCCCAATAATCTTCTAAAATGTTCGCGCCTACGGCGTTCGTTGGGTGGAACTATAGCTACGCGCGAGCTAGCCGTCCCAATCCAAAATATGCTGCTCAGTCCCTGAAGTGACTGCAAGAATGTGGTTGTTGTGGCTAAAAAAAGTTGATTAAGTGAAGCTTCGGTGCTATTAAATAGAAGTTCGATGTTTGTCTTAGCTTTGGAAATCACAGAGAGGCAGATTGCCTTCTTATAAAATTTTCCAAAGAATTATTGCACAACCTGGTCATAATATTATATTCAGGGTTCCAGCGGACCTTAAAAAGTCTTATTTTCGTCTTTGTAAATGTAAGGCCTTGAAAAGGTAGTTCTGTGTTCCTGTACCTTCTCAGATGTCTGTACTTCAACCTGGGAATGGTGAATGGTGCAATCCGTTGATCGACGCCTGACTGAAAATGGTAAAACAGCGCGGGAACTGGAGCTGAGTGATACATTTAGCACAGACCAGTAGACATTGAAAAGGATTTTAGAAAATCCTAGGAATTTTAGAAAAAAAAGAACTTTTGTTGAATTTTAGAGAAACATGATCTTTCAGCGATACTCTAAATTCAACATGCAGTTTTCATGATACACACATTTTGAGAAGACCCATAAATTTTGGTATTCCCGGTATTAAACCAAAGAGAGCTGCCATCGCGCACAAGTCTACACTATACTTAGTCAGCGGTTTTCTACCACAGAAAGGTCTACT
>JANSTR010180040.1:0-16214 GCA_025434805.1 Antipathozoanthus remengesaui | reverse complement strand
AGTTTGTTTGGTAGAAACTAACCAGTTTGTTTGGTAGAAACTAACCAGTTTGTTTGGTAGAAACTAACCAGTTTGTTAGGTGGAAACACGCCGGTTGTAGGCTTGTCTAGATGTTTTTGGACTTTGGTGCTGAGAGGCTCGATTCATTTAGTTTTATGGATAACAATTTTGTTTAACAGTTTGTTTATTTCTACATTCTATAAGAAAAGAAAACTATTCAGAATATAGAACAGTGTGGAAGATACAAGAATACAACTCAAAGAGGGCTAACAAGTTCCTGCACCTTACATTTATTTACAGACTGAAGATAGCGGAGTCCAAGTGACAAATCGTAACATACAACTGAAATGTTTACAATGAGTGAAGTGAGGACAGAAAACAGCATACATTATTATCAGTCTGATCGAGTATATCAAAATATTTGTTGAAAAAAATGTAGATGTAGTAGCAATTACTATGATAAGATGCACTTGCACTTTCTAAACTGTTTTTTTTTTTGAAAAAATGAGAATGAAGATCCCAAAGGGATATCATTTCACACTTAGCAGCTGAATATTTAAAATTTTGAACTTACCATAGTTTGTATTTGTCCTGTGGATATACAGTTCTTTATTAGATGGTTTTTAATTTCCTTTATGAGGCATTTCCCGGCAGTCCGGCACATTTGAACTTGTTTAAGTCCATTCTCCATTCCTTTCATGACCACTCGGTGAGGGATTCTTCTTCTTCTTCCATTAATTCCACCTCCGTCTGTACAGACGATTCGTGCGGATATGATAGTGCAAGGTGCTGGTGTGATTATAAAAATATTACAGGCCATTACATGCGTACTTTGGTATGCTGGTGAATAGGAAATAAATTACATTCAAAATATATTTTAAATAGAAATTCAATGGAAAATAATATAGTCAAAAAGCCCGGGAATTCACGATCATCGTAGCTACCTACGGTAGGTGAGCCCAAAACTTGTACTTAAATTGGTCAATACTTGGGGCTCTGACAACGGTTTCAGGTTATATTTTCCAGTTTCTTATCGTTCTTGGTAGGAAAGAGTACATGTACATATGATAGTTGGTGGATGAACGCGGTAACTCATAGGCCGTACACCATAACACATTACGCTCTGTGCCGTCTGCAAGTGCAATCACTGACCAACTTGAACCACGATGATCGTTCACTGACCTGCTGACATATATGAGAAATATTTAAAAATTTGTATATTCTTCCAGTAGCTATTGTTTTGCGTGAAACAAAATCATGAAAATTATCGGCAAATAGCGACATTTGATATCTATTCTTATCATGCCAGTAAACAAACTCAAGCCGGAAAAAGTTTCACTCAGTACGCCAGCTTTGAAAATAATATCAGGTATATACAGCTATTTCAAAAAGGTTCTCATCTATACTGGAAACTTTGGGTAGAGTGATAATAAGTGAAAATTAAAATGATAACGATGACAGTGATTGTTTAATGATTATAGTTTCAATATTTCTAAATGAGACAAGACTCGAAAATGGAGCGGTATATAATTAATATTCGCATGCATTAAGGGTTTTGAAAAAAGAAAGCATGCGGAAACATGATAATTTCTCTTTGAGAGACGTTCCACGTCTCTACAATGCAAACATGCAGATCAAAAGCAGTAGTTGCTAGACATTTGTTTTGTGGAGCTAAACACCGCCACCCGCGCCACCCCGTCACAGCTAGCAGATAACACGTGGATAACCCTGTGGCTGTGGGCTCATCCATACCAGCGCGGGAGACATGCAAGAAACTCGGGAGCCGCTGCCACGATTCTGCTTGTAAGTACATTATACCAAATACGGTGGCTAGGGTGCTCAGTTTTGACTTGCTGTTGTGGTAAAATCCTTCGAGACAGCCGCTGTTTCTTTTAATAATTCAAAAGTTGAGGATAAAGATGAGGGGTGGCGAAAATGCTTCACTCGGCACTGGTGGACAGACGTTACTGTAAACCCGTATGTGCGCTACAACTCGAGATTTCCAATCCAATGAAACTAATGCTAGAAAATCCTCATAACGGCTAATAACGTTAATAACATATGAAATGCCAGTGATATATTTATGTACCGGTAAACCTTCTCAATGTACTAAACCGTTTTCATAATACTTTATATGCAAAATATTACTGAATGAAACTTTCACTCAGTAACGAAACTTTCTGTTTTGTCTTCTGAAACCTAAATATTTATAATTGTAATAACAGTAATCAATTATTAATCAATATTTTTAAACGAAATTATTTCTGAAATGACAAAACTATCATGGCAACAGTTTTATAAAGTTGTCAACTTAAAATTAAACAGTTTCAACGGCCCCGTTTCCCGTCAGCAGTTGTGCACATTAACTTTTCTTGTACAGATTGTGTTTTGCATTTTGACTTTTTTGGCTGGGCAGAGAACTGTTTAAAATAAACCCCTTTTATATAATCGCAATTTCAATATTTAATGTATCTCAAGGAGGGAAAAATGTAAAAAATTGGCAGCTGAATTGTAAAGGCGCAACAAGGTTGACGTTCTTTATAAATTTCTAAGTTTATTTTTTGAAGAAAAGATGGAAAGATTGCTTCACAAGTGCAGTTATCAGGTCATTAGCCTCTGTAATTAGGCCTCTGTGATTAGGCCTCTGTGATTAGGCCTCTGTGATTAGGCCTCTGTAATTAGGCCTTTGTAATTTGGCCTAAATTGTTTTGTTTGTTCACATTCGCGTCCTCATTGCTTAGTTTCACTTTTACCATTTGCGTGTCCCTAAAACTGTATTCATTTGTTTTATACCTCCTTCAGTTTTGCACTATCACAGGAAACAGTAGAAAGAAATTTTCAGGTTCGTCAATTCTATTGGGTATTAATATTGCCATAATAAATCAACAGACAGAAACTTCTACAAGCATCACAGTAATAAAAACATACAGGGATCTATAAATGCAACTTATTCTGTACAATTTGCCAAAACTTCTAGGAGCCAAATAACGCGCCAGCGAATGTCGCTATTGAATGGTCGTTGGTTCATAATAAGCTTACACTCTAGATTTTCTATAATATGCAGTCATGTTAATAGTAATAAATTATGTGTGCTGCTTTAATTGAGACCCATAGTTCCTTTCGGTTGCAGTATCGACCACTGACTATGACAATCGCTTTATAAAAAGAATTTAATTGTTCCAACAAAATGTATGATGTTGAGAAGACCTTTGAAAGTCTCGTTTCTCTGCTTAAGATAATTTTTATTTGATGTGCTGAATGTTTTTCAGAACTCGCTTTCGCTAAACTCTTGAGTTGGGAAAAGAAACAAGAAAACACGGTACGAGTTATTAGGTAGTGGTAGAATGAGAGAACGGGGACAGGTGTGATGATGACGTCACCATTCTACTTGTGAGCCATGAAGAGACAGAACCACGAAGATCGTTTACATATATAAGGAAAACTGTTTAAAATGTTATTGAGACAACTTCTTCTTCATGACTCAGTCGGAATGGTAATGAATGATAGTTCATCTTGTCAGTAAATTGCGACATTTGAAATCTGTTCTCGTCAAAACTCTTACATAGTAAGTAAACAAACTCAAGTCATATTGGTCCAATCTTGGCCTTTAAGTTTCCTGTTTGGCCAGGCTATGGGACATGTTCCATGACACAGAGCTAGGGATAGATATAGTGAGGCAAGCGAACACAGAGAGATGCCATCCCTCTTTGAGATGACTTGATTTGAGTTACTGTTTATACCATTGATTTCGTTTGAAACTGAGTAATTGAATTGAATGCTTCGATACAAGGGCTTTTTAAAACTATTTATCATTTCTACAGCATTTAAACTGTGTTTCCATTAGTTTATTAGAAACTCTTTTCTCATAAAATCGCTTCCTAATTTAATTTCTCAAGACACTTGATCTCTGTTTCATTAACAACGTACTTGCGTATTAGGTCAGTGCGGTTTGGTATGGAACTCAGTCAGTACTAATATATATATATATCAGTGTGTGTTAACATTATATAATAGAAGAGGTCAATTGCCCAATTACAGGTCTGAAAACCCCTTTTAATTTCCTGACAGGGCTCAACTCATTAACTACTTTAAATTGTAGTTAATATTTAATACTTTATTTAAGTTCATTTTACTAAACAAACCGAGCTGCGCTAAGTCTTTTTTGAATAGTTTGCATCTCGGTCGCGAGCGAAAGTGAACAATGTACTGTAATAGTTAGTTGTTTGTAGGCTCAATATTACCGCAGCTGGTTTAAACACTGACAACAGTGCCATTTTTATTATAATTAGTTAGCCTGCGAACAGGCTCATTTGCGAGAGCTTGTTCGCTGTCTATAATGACTTAACTCCTCTAACTCCTCTACATTTTGAACTTGTGATTTTTTTGGAAGCGGATCGTTATATTTTTCAAGAACTGAAACAGCATCATTTGCTCGTCTGCCATTCGCAAAATTATTTTAAATAACATCCTATGATATCTGAAATGCTGCGCATGCGTAAGCAACAAAGATAAACACGCGGCATGCAGTCGGTGTTCTTCAAACCCCAATATCTGTCCAGCTGCAAGGTAATGTTTGTCTCCAATGATTGATAACAATAGAGGGGCCTCAGTTTAATTAAGCAGACAAATAGTATTATAATGTGATTAGCTTTTATTGATATTGCAGTAATTGGGATCCTTGATACGAAATATATATATCTGGTGTAAGTTTCTGAAGACCGTATTAATTATGTAGCTTTCTCAAGAAAACTTTTCTTACTTCACCCTGCAATGACTGTGAAAGTTTGTCCCTTTTCATAACATTTTAAACTTTCATAAAGCACTTTCGCTTCTCTACGTCAACAAAATGATGGAGTATTCGTTAGAAGATCAAAACATTAAGTCCTTAACTTTCTCTGCCATTGCTTTCCTTTTCATTATCAAAGTAATTCACTTCAAGCACTTAGAAATATATTGCTACTATTCGACTTTAGACTACAAACCGCCGATCTTTTTAAATGGCATTTTTGTCAGCTGTACAAGGCCACGAATCAAAGAAAATCCAATTTACATTTTCAGTTATCCATCATTGTGAGCTATTTTAATGATTTTAAATTGTTTATTTTCTTTTTAAAACCAAACTTCAATTTCCTCCGAAGTAATTCAATCAACTAGTTTCTAATTATTCCGAAAAACCCCATAGTAATTCACAGGAAGCGACCCGCAAAATTGTAAGTTATTCGTTTTCGATTTAGCTATGAAAATATACTTCTTTTATTGTTCGACTGCCTGGATTAATATTGCGTGTTAAAACTTTAAACATTTAGTAATAAAACGATTTACAGCACAAAGCGATTTCTACACTAGCTTTATAGTTCTTGGTGATGACAATGTTCTGGGCTTGAAATATGTATTTACGATAACATTGCCGTCTTTGTTTTCCGAGGTAGAGCAGATGACACCCTCAGACTACTGGGCATTAAGCATTAACACGGTGCGTTTTGAAGGGAACATGAATAGTATTTGAAGCCGCGGGGATTTAAGTTAATCCAACATGTAACACCTCAGCATTCAGATTGTTTGAAAAAAATTCAACGCACAATTTATAAAGTATATCTGACCACTACTCTATATTTCATATAATTTCATTTCAGAGACAGTCGACCGTCGAAAAGAAAACAACATCAAAAAGCTCACTAAAGCTGGAAGAAAGAAATATAGCAGGTCAGTGATCCTGAAGGAGGCTGTCGATTCCTCTTGTAGAAATGAGAATGTTTTAAAGAGTTTTAAAACCATTTCCACCTTCATTTTCGTGTGCTCACGCAGATGTGCAAATGCGTTTAAACTGAAACAGTAGAAATAGAAATTAGAATGCGTTCCTCGCAATGTAAGATAAATAATGAGTTCGTGGGTGCTAACAAAAGGATTGTATAGTCATGCTTCGAGTAAACGGATTATTTCAAGAAACTTTTTAAAAGCGACATATATGCCTTCGAATAAGTTAGTTTAATAATTTAATAACTCAACAACATGTCAACTAAATCCACCCGCCGACAGTTGTTGCTGTTGCTTGGAGGGTAGAAGTCATCAGAAGTTTGCCATTAATCATTATCAACTCAGGAACATCGACTCGGGCAATTTTTGCAAAGTTACTTGGGTTCAACAGCAACTGTCAGTGCAAGCTGGTGTTGCTGTGGTAAATGATAAGAACTTAAAGATATTGTTGTTATTCTCGCTTTCCTAATTCAAAATATTTGGGGGAGGGATAAACTACTTCAATAATTGTGATAATCCTTACAACGCCTATACAAGACCGCACAGCTCTTTCGGACCTTTTGTTCTGGAACACTTTGTATAAGCCATGAGTTTATTTCCATTTCTGTCTGGGACAAAGTATAAGAATTTAGCATATTAGAGACGAGGCTGGGACAGGGTATCGAAAGTTCATCACTTCAAGCCACGTGGTTAGTCAGGTTGTCAACAAGGATTGCACGGAACCTCCAGGTTGTCTGTCATGGCAGGACGGTATGGGTATATTGCGAACATCAATAGTGGACACGGAACGCAGCTGGTGGTGATGCTGTCCGTTGCGCTTCTTTACTTCTGAAGACACACACAAAGCCGTTAAATCCTTCTTTGCTTGTGGATAGTTCTTCAGTACAGTTTTTTTTGTAAATAATAAACAAAATGTTTTGTTTTTATACCATACAAGGCCATATTTTCTATCTAGGAAATGTAAAAGCCAAGTCTTTCTCCCACGCATAACATTTATTTGAGCAAAACTAATCCTAACTCGGGTTCAATTTTATCACACTTTGCATTTTAAAAATGCCTTGAATTAATTCTCCATCCGATCAAAATGACACAGTATTTTATTTCGATGCATAATCGAGCATATCACAGTTGCAAATCCAACTGATTTTTTTCAGTATTTCAACATTTAGACTCTCTCGATCACCAACCTATAAATATGTACAATTTACAAATGTTTACATTGTGACAGATGGCAAGAATGCCCAGTTTGGATCAGTTCTATTGTACGTACCAATGGGTAGTAAATATAGTCCGTGGGGGGAGGGGGAGGGGGTAATTGTATCCACTGGCGGATACGTTTTTTGGCCGAGTATTTGCGAGAGCTGTATTCAACGTAAAACGATGTTTGTGAGAGATATTGATTGACAAACATGAAGCGGGTGATTGCCTGCCAACGTTGAATGATTTAAAACAACTTTTTGGCTTTCTGAAATCGTATATAAAATAGTCATTGGTCCATCATTCAAGCGTAATTTTGTCATAATTGGAACACAAAATCCTAATTATTCAAAAAGGCACTCCCTGGCGCGATTAAGAAATTTAGCACTTTTTGAAACTCACAAAACCTAATTTTCTTACTATTTTTGGCGCATCTTCTGCATGAAAAAAACTTGTTTATGCAATGCATATATCTCATGATTTTGAGGCAGCATTTGAACTACTGGCGTTAGAGAGACTGACAAGAAAAAGTGAATAATGCTTTGAGCACGGTTATTTATCAATAGAGCACTTATCTATTCTTAAACATGTCTACTGAAAAATGACTCGGAATTGTACAGGGGTATGTTTTTATGTCGTTGTCCAAATTTATCCTTGGTTCAAATTTTATTTTTTATTGTTTCAAACCGACTATAATAAATTATCACACTCTAAAACACAACGGAAAATAAATTTTGAACCACGGATAAATTTAAACCACAACATATATAATTAGTAAGTGCGTTTCCTTTATGCTTTTGCTGTTGTAAGCTGTTATAGTTTCGTATGATTACTGTATTTAAAACTGAATGAGTGTGATTTTTTAAAAGAATTAATTGGACACAGGCAGCCGCCCAACCAGAGAATTCGTCATTTATTTGACTGAGCGAGTCAATTTTATAAGACTTTGTCTGGGAATAAATTACGTTTTCGTATAATCATTCAAATTTGATGGAAATGGCAGAAATAAAGTTTCCTTACCTCAATTGTTTTGTCCTTGTGGCTTTGTTGTATTTTCTGGGGCCATTCGATGTAATTTGGATGTGATTTTTCAATTTGAAACTGACCCGCTAACAAAGAAGAAAGGCAGGGGACTCCATTTCAAACCACTCGCCACGGAAAGCTCGCTAAATTCGCTCCTGATCATAGCAACACCACAAAACACGTCAGTACAACGCTTTGTGGATATTCCAACCGAAAAATGTCATCACAACTGGAGCGGTTTCAATTCAATGATATCCAAAACAAAAAATCACCTTGAATGGCTCCCGATAGTACAAGAAAGGCACGAAGACAAAATAATTGAGGTAAGGAAGTTTTATTTGTGCCATTTCTAACAAATTTCAACGATTTTACGAAAACATATTTATTTCCATACATTGACCCGAAGACTAATTCTCTGCTAGGGCTGCCTGTGCTATGGATACCGAGGCGCCAATGCCAAATTCGTCCAATTCATGCATTTGAATACATGTAAACATATATTGTTAATATTTGGAGCCGTTTTCGCACCGCTGTATGTTGCTATTTAGTGAGCACATTTTTGAAAACCAGGAGAACATTTATAAATTTTGACATAAATTCTAGAATAATTTGACAATCTTCCCAGCACTTCTAGGAATACAACATTTTAGGAATGAAAATACTGCATGGTACACATTGTACAGAACGGAAAAGCGGGGTTTCCAATAATGTCACCAAAATTCTGAACATTCATAGGCGAAGCATAAGATGATCAGGGTCATTTTCTTTCTCCTGGTGACTGAGTGAGTCAGCCGAGTCAGTCGGTCAGCAGTAACTCAGTCGGTCAGTCAGTCAGTACCTTAGACAGTCAGTAACTCGTCGGTCAGTCAGCCAGTCAGTCAGTACTTTAGAAAGTCAGTAATTCAGCAGTAGCTTAGTTAGTCAGAAACTCAGTCAGTACCTTAGACAGTCAGTAACTCAGCAGTAGCTTTGACAGTCAGTAACTCAGTCAGTACTTTAGACAGTCAGTAACTCAGCAGTAGCTTAGACAGTCAGTAACTCAGTCAGTACTTTAGACAGTCAGTAACTCAGCAGTAGCTTAGACAGTCAGTAACTCAGCAGTAGCTTAGACAGTCAGTAACTCAGCAGTAGCTTAGTTAGTCAGTCAGTCAGTAACTTAGTCAGTCAATAACTTAGACTATCAATTACTCAGCAGTAGCTTGGTTAGTCAGTCAGTCAGTATGTAACTTAGCAGTAGCGTAGTCAGTCAGTGATTCAGTCAGTCAGTACCTTAGTCAGTCAGTAACTTAGCAGTAGTTTAGTTACCTTAGCAGTAGTTTACTTAGTCAGTCAGTAACTCAGTCAGTCAGTAACTTAGCAGTAGTTTAGTTACCTTAGCAGTAGTTTAGTTACCTTAGCAGTAGCTTAGTTAGTCAGTCAGTCAGTAACTCAGTCAGTCAGTACCAGTACCTTAGCAGTAGTTTAGTTACCTTAGCAGTAGTTTAGTTACCTTAGCAGTAGATTAGTTACCTTAGCAGTAGCTTAGTTAGTCAGTCAGTCAGTAACTCAGTCAGTCAGTAACTTAGCAGTAGTTTAGTTACCTTAGCAGTAGCTTAGTTAGTCAGTCAGTACCTCAGACAGTCAGGGCAGGTTCGTTACTTGGTTTTAGATCCATTCCTTTATACAATTCAGCCCTGTGTCTGCAATGTTATAAATATTTTTAATAAAGTATTATTATTATTATTATTATTAATATTACTGTTATTATTATTATCCGCAGTTACAAGATGTAGCATAGTCAGTCAGTACCTTTGACAAACAGGGCAGATTCGTTACTCGGTTTTGGATCCATTCTTTTATACAATTCAGCCCTGTGTCTGCAATGATATAGAAATGTTTAATAAAGTATTATTATTATTATTATTATTATTATTATTATTATTATTATTATTATTATTATTATTATGAAATATTACTGTTATTATTATTATCCGCAGTTACAAGAATGTAGCATAGTCAGTCAGTACCTCAGACAGTCAGGGCAGATTCGTTACTTGGTTTTGGATCCATTCTTTTATACAATTCAGCCCTGTGTCTGCAATGTTATAGGAATTTTTAATAAAATATTATTATTATTATTATTATTATTATTATTATTATTATTATTATTATTATTATTAATATTATTATTATTACTGTTTTTATTTTTATTATTAGAACCTCTCTCGGAATCTATAGTATTACCGCTGCCAATGATACAGTTGTAGATGGCATCTCCGCTCTCTCCTCCCTTCCCAACCATAAGCTTGCTAGACGAAAACAGGCAGCACAAAGAGACATTTATGAGTTTATCCGACCGCTATCAACTCCCAGCCCAAACATAGGCTTTTAGACGAAAACAGACAGCACAAAAAGACATTTATGAGTTTATCGAACCGCTATCACCAACCATGCAGCCCAAACTTAGCTTAAATTAGTTCTTTAGAAGAAAAAGAACAGCACAAAGACATATTTCTGAATTTATCGAACCACTATCTCCCCCCAGCCCAAACATCAGCTTTTTAGACGAAAACAACAACATAAAGAGTCAGTTTTATGAGCATATCCAATTGCTATCTTCTCCCAGCCAAACCGATTGGTTTTGCAGACAAAAACAGCAGCATAAGGAGACCAGTTAATGAGTTTATCCAGCTGTTACCTTCTCCCTGCCCAAACATATAAGCTTTTAGACAAAAACAGGCAGCATAAAGAGATATTTATGAGTTTTTGTAATCGCTATCACCTCCCTTAATCCCAACCAAACTATTAGCTCTCAATATAAGAAAAACAACAGCACAAACAGATATTTATGAGTTTATCCAACCGCTCTCTCCTCCCAGCGCAACCATCAGCTTCCAGACGAAAACAACAGCATAAAGAGACATTTATGAGATTTATGACAACAAAAACACACCGAAAACCTCTTTGCCCATTCCCGTAACTCTTCACGTTTAGGATTCGTCAACTGTTTTTATGACAATCCATTGTTGTAAAAAAAATTGCTTTAGTTTGCTTTGCTTTGTCAATATTATTAAAATAAGATTTTAGTACAGTGCCATTTCAACAATATTGATAAAAAAACTGACCAGACTGACACAAGTGAACAAGCTATAGAATTTTTCCTTTCTAAACGTTCCAGTCTGCGGCACTCATCCTGACTAATTTATAGTTTTTCCGTTAAATGAGTTACTCGCCAAGAGATCAGTTAATGTGCAACCCTACCATCTTCCCCAAAAATACACACCGTGACACAAACATGACGCGAACTTCATCAAAAATGAAATCAAAAATTTTTGGAAATGTATTAACAAAAATGTGCGGCTGGTAAGCAGTTTCTATAAGGTACAAGTTTTGCGGATGAACGATTTTGAAAGCAGCCACTGAGCCACTTTATGACAAAACATGCAGCCATTTTTCACATCAGGCCTTCACTTAAAATACATCGTGAAGTGTGTCGGTCACAACCGTATTTTTAAACTGTATACTTTACTCTTGTACGAGTAACAGGTGAATCGATTAACAAAGCATCGCAATAAATTATTCAAAGCGGATTATTCAATTGACACTGTATAGTAAATGAAGTATTTTAATTGTGGTGATTAAGATATACCGCCATATGATCATTATTTGCGGACGAGTAGAGAATAGCAGAATGTTTTGATATTGACTGAGTAACAGGGAAGGAATAAAGATAATCTTAGAACAAGTTCTTGATACTAAGAACAGGCCAGTTCCATAAATGGGAATTTTATTCTTCTTATCGTGTATAAATCGACAACAGAAAAGTGTGAAACACACTGTCGGTTCAATCATCAGATCAACTCTATTACCATGTCTATAAACAATGGCACTGATTATCAATTCTTTTAAAATAACAGAACCGATGACGTTACCGCCTGCGTAAAATTTAAGGTTCATATAAAAATGACAGTAATATTTATATTAGACATCCAACCACCAAAAGCTGTTTAGTTGGATTAATATGAGTATAATAAAATCAGTAGGGATTGTTCTTTAATAGCGCAATCAAGCCAGAGGCGATTTTTCGTCCTTTTGTGCGCAGCCATAACGAATATTAAAGCAAATAACAGAGTGGCTGTATGAAGCGTGGTTCTTGCTGCGATGTACAATATTTGCCTTCTGGAAAACTTAGCTGTTAATGACGTTAGGTTTGTTCTCTCGACAGAACAGCATCTGGCTTTGAGTGACAGATATAGAAGATGAATCTTTCCAATTCCAGCAACACCTCGTCGGTTCTGGTACCGCCGCCAACGGTTTCCACGGTTGACACATCGAACATCATCGCCGCCACATTTGTGGCTGTTCTAATCATAATAGCCCTCGGAGGCAACTGCATCGTATGTGCGAGTTTCTACACTTTCCGTGACTTGCGAACGATTTGCAACTTCTTTATCATTAGTTTAAGCTGCGCAGACATCTTAGTAGCCCTGACGGCAATGCCATTCTGGTTCGCAGCGCAGCTTACAAACAACCGATTCTTGTCTGTTTACCCTGAAGTCAAGAAATTCTGGGACTCGATGGACATACTGTGTGGTACGGCGTCCATTATGAACCTTGTGTCAGTGTCCGTGGACAGACAGTTCGCAATCACGTCGCCGTTTACATATGCTGAGATCATGACAACACGGCGAGCATTGGTCCTCATCTCGTGTGTGTGGCTGTACGCCATTTTGATGGCATGTCTGCGGATTATCGAATGGCCTGGAAGAAGTTATCTACATTTTGTGTCAACCTTCAGCTTCTTCCTCCCCTTGTCAGTCTTGATTGTCATGTATACCCGAATTTACCTGGTGGCGCGTTATCAAGCAAAACGAATAGGAAAAAATTACGCCACGGACATTAAGGCCGCCAAGACCATAGCAGTTGTGATCGGCGCGTTTGTAGCCTGCTGGCTGCCGTTCTTTGTAATGGTTTTAGGCTACGCACACAACGACCGTATTCCTTTCCACCCGCCAAGAGAACTCTTTGTGGTAACAAAGTGGCTAGAGTACCTATGCTCGTGTTTGAACCCAATAATTTATACTTGTCTCAACCGTACTTATCGACGCGCATTCAGAAAACTGTTTCTGCGCTGCCAGAGGAAGATTTTCAAGAAAGATACCACAGAAAACAGCACATGGGTCACTCGTTTAGAGTCTCGGTTCTCTGTGACGCAGGCAACTGCTTTTGTGTCGTTGACCAAATCAAATCAAGAAAGCGCCACTGAAGAAATTAGCGCTAACCATAAGAATGGCGAGTCAAAAACCTAAAGAGCGTTAAATGACTTATGCCGCGTTCTTTCACCACGGGCAGGCTAATGTTGCTAATAGAAAAGAAAACATACGGCAAACACGAGTTATTGCCGATCCAGTACCTACCCGGCTCTCAATGATTGCTGAATAAAGGACGCTAAACAGACTGGTACTGCGGCTGACCTTGGTAACAATCAGTTTAGTCACTCCAACTCAAACAGCTATGTGGGCTACTCTGCCAACTAATATGTGGGAAATATTACCCAGTAGGAGGGTATTACAAGAGGGTATTGAGCACATTCAAGCGTTGCTAAGACCGCAGGCAGGAGTGCAACACCAAGTCTTCCAAGTAAGAATGTCGTCAGATTGGCTGGCTATATAAAACACACCATATCAAACTCAAACTGTAGATTGTTCGCCAATTAAACACTAGTTTTAGAAACTAGTCTTTCAGAGTTTATTGACAAGGTAGTAATATAAAATAAGATATGAATAAACCTACTTTTCCGCAACCTTAGTTCTTGTTTGAGTTAGTAGCGGCTATCAAGGACAGACGGGGATTCTCGGGCGGGGTAGGTTGGGGGTGAGTAGTGCGGGCTAGAGGCGGGTTAGAGGGGTGAAGGACTTATAGTCGAATGTGTGCTTTGTTTAAAGGTAACTTGGGTTTTAAACTCATGTGCCAAAATTAAAAACTTATAAATCCGGAACAATTAGCTTACAACTATGCTTCGAGACACAAAAACTGAGTGGGATGTTTCCTCAGCGTTTTGGAAATAACTGAAGCATTTCTGTCCAGTTCTTCAGTGCTTGAAGGATAGTACGTAACGTTGTTCACGGAGACAGACTGCTTTTTTATGTTTGGTCTTTCCAATGATTGTCAAGAAGATCAAGGAATTTACAGTATCCTTTCTGAAACACACTCCTCCAATAGCAGTGCCGTAGCAAAAGTTCTGAATGGGATAAACTGATAGCTGATATTATTAAGAGAGTCTGAATGGGGATAAATGATGGCTGACATTTGCTAGAAACTTAACTGATAACTAAGATTAAAAACATTGCTGATATATAACTGATAATTCAGTCATTTACTGATAACTGATATTGGAAATACGTCCATCAGGAGATTTGGAAAATGATCTTTTTCCATGCAGAAACTCGAAGAGATCTGAAGAAGTTCAACTTGTAGCCATAGTTTTTGCCGGTCTTCTTGCTACCTTAAGGACTTGGCAACCCGAGTTTAATGAAGGTCACTACTTATAAAGGATAAATGATTTGGAAAAATTTAAACTGATATTAGGACCCACCATCAAGCAAACGAGTGCCATAGGTACGAGCATTCCGGAGGGGGAGGGAAATAAGGTATGTCCCCGGAAGATTTATATTTTGAAATTCAGGGACCCCCTTGGCCCTCCTCTTAATTGTTATGGCCCTGAATAGAACTCCCTTACAGTCAACAATGAGCCACTTCAAGCAGGCCTCGTTATCAAGCTACTCGGGATCCATTTACCTTTACGCCTTACAAACTTTGATGAGGAGCAGTTCCCCTTTTTGACCTGCGCTCAGTTTTCTAGGATGCACATGCCCAGTTCGCACTCATCATTAACATCCAAGCTCTGTGACCAGTCGTCAGGCTCAGTGACCAAGTGAAGGACTGTCTGACCTAAATATAACTACTATCTAGGACAGAAGGGAACACCTCTGTTAGACATTTTATAGCCATATCATTGCGAATCCATCTAGCAAGCTATCTCATTTAATGCCGTTACCCGTGATACAACTTGAGGAACGCCAACAATTCCGCTTTTAAATGTCGCATTTAAATGTTTTAAAACAGTTTTTACCGAATTATCTCAGGGAATAGGATGCAAAAATATGACGTTTTTAAGATCTTAAAGTTTAGTATATAAGTAGGTAGCCAAATGTTAGCAAATATTATATGACTGATCCAGGAACGAAACTAGAAATGGGACTGTCCACCCAAACGATACCAGATAGCAACGCTACAAGTACTAATTATAGACCAACGAACAACATACAGTCATTAATGAGTACAGACTGTGGTGTGATTCAGATGTATTTGCCTATTCACATAGTTTCTTGGATGAAATGGAGTCACTCTTATTGTACAAAAACAATAATGTTCGGAAGATTGTTAATGATTGTCTAAAACACTCAGTTGAGCACTGCCTTCTGGGATCGTTTGGGTGCATTGACTACACAATCTTATTTTCGTTTCTGGATGGCGGTAAAAAGATATATATGTGATTTCAATTCCTGTAAACTAGTTGAGTTTTTCAATATTTATTGTCATTCAAGTCAAATAAAACATTATTTATTCCACTAAGTAAGTTGTTCGTCACGGGAACCTCTCGCAAATTAATGCGCCCCGATGTCTATAAACAACAAATTCAGGTCGAGGTAAGCTTCCAGGTTCTCATACATTAAATAGGAGTGGCCAGCCTTTCCAAAAGGGGGGATTTCAAATTTACTAGATACTAACAAAACTTTTTCCACTGCTCCTTTTTAGCTTTTAGGGGTCTAAAGAGGGGGGATTACGGAATGCTTGTAATCACCCCGGGCTACGTCACTGATTTGTTGTAATTCTGGTAATTAGCTTCGAATTGAAGTTGTTGCTCACGGGCACCAAGGCATATTATGCACAAGGTCTATAAAGTGTCTTGAAAGCCCAAGACGTTGTCTCTATGAAAGCTACAACACCAGCTACTGGGCTGCTGTTCACAATTGTTCGCACAATCTTAGTAACGGGCTTGTTTATTAGCATACATGGTGGTTAGGGATTTACATTAATTCCAGGTTCAGACTTCATTCAGGACTAGGTTCATTGGCGGTTCATTTACTGTAGAGCCACATGTTTCAGAGATGTCAAGGTTCAATGGAGACTGGGTGTGAGATTTTAGGGTGTGACGGTTTTAACTTACCTAACACCAACCCCCCCCCCCCCCCGTGTGT
>JANSTR010179929.1:0-16227 GCA_025434805.1 Antipathozoanthus remengesaui | reverse complement strand
CAGCCAAAACTACACCTGGTATTCACTGAGCCAACAATTCGCCACTCATTAGTCTTCTCGTCATAATATTCGACACTGTTGACCACCCTGCCCCCGACTGCATAGATGACGTCATTGACAACTGCAACACCCAGACATCGGCGTCCACTGTTCAGTGCAGCAACTGATTGGTTCCACATGTCTGTGCCAGGGTTGTACACCTCCACACTGTTGCTGAAGGATTCCTTGTTATCTGACCCACCAATGGCATAGAGTTGGTCATGAAGCACGGCAACTCCCAGGCTCCAGCGGGCAGAGTTCATGGCAGCAATCTCTTCCCATTGGTTGGTGTTTGAGTTGTAACGTTCAGCAGTCCTTAAGGGGGCCCACAGGTGATCCAGACCACCAACTGCATACACTTTGCCTTGCAAGACAGCAACACCTGGATAATATCGTGCATACATCATCAGGGGTAGGGACTCCCACTCAAGGGCATCTGGATTGAACCGTTTTGCACACATGCTGCTATGCCCACCAACAACATAGATGTAGCCATCACACTCACAGACACCTGCCCATTTACACTGTATGTCCGGGCCATTGGCAATCTGATTCCAGCAATTGCCAATTGGATCATATTTCCCAACTTTGTGTCGGCTTACAGTATAAAGTTCGTCATTTACCACAACAACACGGAAATAGTCCTCTCTGGCTACGTGTGCAACAGACATTCCAGCAACCACTGTCCACTGCAGGGTGTCCACATTGAAACACTGGACACTGCTTATTTTCTGTCCATTTGACCACCCACCAATCACATAAATCTCTTCCGATGCCATTCGTGGTTTCACTCGAAAGCTTGCTACGTCAGTGGTGACTTTTTTACCAACAGCAGTCTGGTAGCATATGGCCTCTCTGACCAGATCTTTTAGAATGGAATGTTCTTTCGTCAGCTGAATCACGACTGCGTCCTCGTTAAGATAATGCAAATTCATTAGTGGAAATCGCACATACTGCATTATGTCGGCGACAAAGCCTTTTCTGTTCTGAAAATCATAACAGATCCACTTCCACACTGCTTCGAATACCGTTTCTTCTGATTTCACTTTCAGACTGTCATCAGATATCAATAGTCTGAGCTGATCATAGGGAAGTTTTTTGAATTCTTCCTCGTTCGAAACCGTGGCAAAATGCCACAGAGAAAATCTATCAGCGTGTTGTTTCAGCCCATCAAGAGAAAACAAACCTCCGATGGACTGAAGGCCAAGACAGTTCGATGGAGTCATATTCCTTCGAAGAAATGTTTCACAATGATCAACCAGGTTTTCGAGTTGAAGCAACATACAAATAGCCAAGACATCTTCGACATTGTTGACATCTATTTTTATTTCAGACGTGTACAAGTAGTTCACAACAAGTCTGAGAGCATTCGGGCTAACGCTTTTTAGGTTAATTCTTTCTTCCTTAGCTTCTATGAATTCAGAGAGAAACATAACTCGAAAATACGGACTACTCGCCGCCAAAACAACTCGATGAGCGGGAATCGTTTGTCCGCCGGCCACCAAGACAACGTCGCACAATTCATGTCGGACTCTCATGGAATTCAAAACGCACATTGTCTCTCTTGGAAGGGAATCCTCCAAAACAATCACAGAGGCAGTATCCAAACTCATTCTTGTTACAGTGAATTGCCATCCGACGATATGTAAAGCGGGAGATTCTAAGAATTACTCCAGCAACCACCGGACGCTTTCACTTCTTCAGCAAGTGGCTTTGTTTTGCTGTTGAATTCTTCAAAGGCCGCGGTTATTTGATTTGTGAGAGCCTGGGGCTAGTATAATTCTTAATTAATTTTACCCTTTTTTGAAAAAGCTTTTTTAAAAACTTTTTAAAAACAAGTTTTAAAAGCACTCGGCTGTTTGTTGATTTGGAAAGGACAAGCACAAACTCTGAAACAAACTAAAGCCAGCCCACACTACTGGAGTTCGCGAATGCAGCTACAGAAAATTTATTCCGATCGAGCGCACGCAAATTTTGCGTGGCGGAGATCGGAGACAGTCTAAATTTGATACCCTGTTGGCCTTGAATTTTTTAAATAACTCCTAATATAAGCCTTGAAATGTCACGATAGATTGATGGCAACGTTTGAAAATGTTCTTAATTTGTGCTCATAGCAGAACCCCTGCCAAAACAAAGCAATAACAAGCACGCAAAGGTCATATGTAAATCGGCATGGCATAGCAGGCACGCTTATTCCAATTGTATTTAAAAACTTTGTTTCGGTTATTTGTGTCTGTCATATGTTAATAATAATATACTGTTATACATTCATAGCTACTGGTAGTGGTACATGCTTTTTTTTAACAAAAAAGCAATCAACCATTTTGAATGTTGTAGCGACAAACCAATTTGTTTATTCAGGTCTTTTTAGCCACTGTCAAATTGTTTTCAATCATAATTACTTTGAACCTCTTTAGTGAGTTGTGTGAATTCGCTTTTTTAATTAATACACTAAAACCAAAATCAAGGTGTACAGTTTAGCTCTAACTTCAAATGATTTCTGCCAAGATTGTTGTGGACATGGTGAAATGTTCAACTGTCCAAAAAGGATAAATGGCGATAGTGGAACACTTTTGCTGCGATAACGGAACCCACCATGATCAAATCAGTTATACGACACGAATTAACCGCACTTTGTAATGAACTGCAAGTGTAACAACAGGTGGCCGTTCATCAGATAAAAAAAAAATTATGTTCGAGTAGTGAATCCTACTAAAAAAAACAGAGCTATGCTGAAATGATAAAAATTACCTTAAATCTTAATTCTATCTTATAAATGCATCTTGCATGAAATAGCTGATTTTGATTGGTTATAATAAAATTGTACAAAAGAAACAATTTCTTAATGTTCCAGTCGAATTCTGTTTACTTTTTTAAAGTTTTTCGGAATTCAAAAAAATCCAAGATGGGAGCAATCACGTCCAACATGGCATCTATGACATCATCGTGATGTCACATATGGCATCTAGTTACCAAGTGTATCTAGTTTTCGTTTTCCGAGGGAGGGAACCCGCGGGTGAAGGAAATAAGGCGGCTGCATTGGAGGCTAGGTTTCATTATCTTTAGTCCTTTTGGATCTTTTGGGCGTTTTTTGTGCCCCTCCCCCTCCTCAAGTATTCCTCCCACGGCTGACACTACAGCTGACCGCCATTTTGGATTTGTGCGTACCAACAACTATACCATACTGCTTTCCAGGTTTCGAGCCGTGTGACTTCAGCATGCGTAAGGTCTATTATATAGGAAAAGTCACTGCCAGACTCAGGTATTCACTGTTAAATTTTATTCAAAAATCATATTGTACTCATCGATATCGCTTCGCGATTTGTGCAATATTATTTTTCTCGTGAATCCCCGGAGCGCAGCGGAGAGCGAAGAAAAAACGGGGCCAGAACTGGACTATTAAATATGATTTATTAAACTGCCTTAAGTTTCTCAACATAATATATCTTGCGCATCTTCTCGTGCTTTAGAAGTGCAACCCTCAACAATCGAAGTTTTATAACTATTGCGTCTTCCATTTCAGGTTTTAATTATACTTCAGAGAAAACAGCTTGACTTTTTGTAAAGTTTACTTTTTCTACTTATTGTGCATACCAGGAAGGTTTTAACTGAATGGTTTGAAAGGAAAAAAGCGAGACAGAATTAGGCTAGACAAAGCCATGTAAACCAAAGTGCTGAGAACGTTCCCAGCTGGGGCTGGAAGGGTTAAAATCACTAGTAGCTAGTACATGATACACTAGACACAGGTCAGAGGGATCTGATCCAAGTTTTTTAATTCAAACTGAATGAAATTAAAAATTAACAGACATCACACCATTTGTATGTTACCTGAAAATGTTACCCTTGGAGGGTAGGACCTGCCTACCCTTCAAAGCAAGCGCAGTGCCACACAGCCAAAACTACACCTGGTATTCACTGAGCCAACAATTCGCCACTCATTAGTCTTCTCGTCATAATATTCGACACTAGACAAAGCCATGTAAACCAAAGTGCTGACAACGTTGACCGCGAAAACATAATTGTAGCTCAAAAACAGTGGTTTCAAGCATTAAATTGAAATATCCTTATTTCTAAGTGAACACCCATAGTCATACAACAAATAGCACTTTGCAAGATGCTGAATTACTTGGGGTTTATAAGTTAAAATACGACATTAGTTTGTACTACCGGCTGGCCAAGTATAGTAGATGCTCCGACGAAGGGCTTGCGCTCTAAACGTCAGCTTTCTTCCTCAATTACGGCACGGAAAATTGTTTTCGTCAAACCTCGGTTGATTTTATTATACGTTTTACCTACCCGCCGACGCAGTCCATAGTTTTTTAAAAACTATTTACTTAGAGTAATTGCTATATATGTCTGGATTATATAGATTACCGAGCACCACTGAGGATAACTTCCACGTTGGAAGGGTTGCAATTGAGTTGACGTAAAACCAGTATAACCAGTGTAACAAGTTTAACCAGTTTAACCAGTTTAGCCAGTGTAACCAGTGTAGTAGTTCATCATTGTGAAGATTACGATATGAATACGACTTTAACTTTTGCTGCTTCTTTTTCTTGCATTTCAAGAAGCGATATATTTTTAAAAAGTGTAGATTCCTATAACCTATAATAACTAAATTTGTTATCCCTAGAGAAAGTATCACTACTATTTTTGTTTTTAAAGGGTTATGATATATTTTCAACACTATTTTTTGTGTATAACATTGTTAAACACCCAAATACAATGAAGACAAGGCCTCCCCTCGCGAGGAGCTGTTCAAATACAGCCATTTTAAAAAAATCACACATTTTCAGTTGTCATAAGTATTTAACTTAAAATCTGATATATAAAAAAATTGGAATATATTTGTACTAATAAATCTCATTTGTTTGTAGGAAACTGGAAATCCAAGATTGGTACACAGTGGTCTTCTCAATAAGATTCAAATCGTTGTACTAAACCCTCACATTGCATTAAAATAAAGTCTCCAAGTAAAGGGTGTTTTGGGGGAAGAGAAGGCGCGCCAGAGCAAATAGATCTGGACAGATTGAATCAAGAAACCTGGCGGGTTGTGTAACTAAACTGCTTGCGGTTTGCGAATCTCAGCCAAAATATTCTAAACATGAGCTAAAAAAATACAGCATCGACTTTCTATCCTCAACTAAGGACAACATGCAATCTGTTTCAATTAGCCAAGGCAACTAAGAATAATTTGTGTATTTGACAGTAAAACGTAAATTTCTCATAAGCAGCACTAAAAGGTAATTGATATGCACAGCGCATCCCACATATAGATGCCCAAGCCATATGCACAGCCGCGTCCTAAATAAAGATGCGTATGCTCATACAATAATCATATGCGCAGGCGCATCTCAGATTAAGACACGCAGGCGCATACAAGTATTATACGGTCATGCGCATCCCAAAATACGATGCGCGGGCGCATCTCAACTAAAGATGCGCAGGCACATACAATAATTATATCGCACGCGCATCTCATATTAAAATGCGCAGGCGCATCCCAAATGAAGATGCGCAAGTGCATCCATTTTGAATTGCGCAGGCGCATCCCAGATAAAGTTGCGCAGGTGCATACAAAATTATATGCGCAGGCGCATTTCAGATTAAGATGCGTAGGCGCATCCGATATTACAATGCGCAGGCGCATCCCAAAAACAAGATGCACATGCGCATACAATAACTATACGTGCATGTGCATCCCAAATGAAGATGCGCAGGCGCATACCATGTTGATGTTGCGCAGGAGCATCCTGAATAAAAAAGCGCAGGCGCATACAATAGTAAGATGTGCAGGTGCAAATCATACCGTTTGCACAAGCCCACCCCAAATAAAGATGCGCAAGCGCAATTCTTTTAAAAATGCGCAGGCGCAACCTCAACAGATGGGCAGGAGCGGCTATTATTCAGATGGCAAGCAAACCTTGATTGGTTTTATTATATGTTTTACCTTTTTAAAAAAAAAAAAGACTTTCACTGATTGTATTTGTATTCACGGTCAGATCCCATGAGTTACAAAGCGGAAGCACCAGGAAGCTTCGAGATTGTAATACATGGACCGCCTATCAAAATAGTCTTCGCATGCTCTGATTGGCTACTGACAGCAGAGCTGTCAAATCAGCATCATCTGGTACCTTTAACACACTAAATACTTTTAAAAATTCTAATTAGGTGGTATATAATTATCGTTTCAATACTGCAGTCGATCGATTCATTTCTACATACCATTTCAAGATTTAAAGAAGGAGAAACAACCAATTATTTATGCCGCCTTGTACGATTTTCCTCATCGTCCTCGACTTAATTCCAAAATGTATTCGAATAGAACAGGATAAGAAACAAACAACTTGCAAACGCTCAAAATATCCTAGACCACGACTTTAAACCAGTTTTTGATAGATTCTAGATGTTTCTAGATGTTTGAGTTTTTGTTGTTTTTCGTGCGTACGGGAGACTCGCTTCTCAACAAAGTAAACAAAGTAAAATTTGGTTATTGTTCAAGTTAAACATTGATCACACTATATTTTGTGACGCTTTTGGTTTTTGTGGTACGACTTTGGAAAGAAAACCTGCAAGAAGCACTACAACGATAAACCGATTCCATCTTGAATGTCAGAAGAGAAGGTGTAACGCAGGGTCTATTGCGTGATAGACCATGAGTAAGATAGCCAATCAAATTGAAGAGTTTGCATTAGATAGTGACTAGATTTCTACTAATAACATATATGTAATCTAATGTAGTAATGTATTATTAATTCGCTGGAGGTCGCCATGTGTTTTGTGGAGAGAGGCGGTTAACAGAGATGGAGCTGTTATACGAACTTGGAGCTCCAGAGCCAGTTAGAGCGAGTATTCGGATACTGAAGAGGTGCTAGGCAACCAAATAACCCTTAAAATTTCCACATTTGGTGCAAGACCAGCATAACTCGAAACACGAATACGATACTAGCTCAATTTATTTTGTAAGAATGCTTAAATTTGATTAAATTGTACTTAATTGTATTTGTGAGTGAACAGTAGTAGATGACTTTTGTGTTTGTAATCATGTATTTTCATTACTTGCTGATCGAGTGGCTGTTCTGAGCCATTGATGTGGCATGACACATTTGGGTTTAACATTAATTACTATTCAGAATATAGCAACTTTTACAGCTTCGTTTTCTTTTGAATATCTAAAAGGATCAACACTTGAAACGTTGCAGAAGACTCAACTTGTTGCTGTTCGATGTGGTCGCGGCCAATGAACGGACTATTGTCCGGAGGTACACAATTAAAAAGTATAAGGTATGAAAGAACAACTCGCGGTTACTACCTTTCAAAACTCATAAAACCTAAATAAGTCATAACGTCAGAAAATGAAAATTTATATAACAAACATGATCGAATTTGCGTAGGAGTGCGTAATTTGTCTTTACGATAAATCAGTTTTACATCACTTGCACGATACCAGTGAATTATCTTTCACTTTTTAAAACTCTTGTATTTTGGAAGAGATAAATCTATTCCTGAGAGCAAATATATGTGTTAAAATTTTCTAAAGTTTTTATTTTCGTGTTTGACAATATTTTAACAATTAGCGAAGACGATAATCCTGTTAATGGAGCTTCAGTTCTATCTGTTGTAAGTCATCGCGAAGTGGGCAATGAACTGAGGTTCGTTACTATATTAATCAGCCCCAGGGGGTAAGGGAGGTAGAACAGACTGCATGGGGTTTCATTACCAATATTTGGAAATTTGACGTGGATGCTCGTCCTCAGAGTGTACGCAAATTATTTGTGTGATGGAGCCCAATTGAATAAATGAATGGGTGCAACAAATTTCCGAATTTACCATAACAATGGACTTGTAACTAAGCAATTGCTAAAATTTGCTAAGCAACATTTCGTATTTTTAAGCAATCTGTATTTTGATTGATCGATTTCTTTTGCAAGATTTATCACGAGTTGCTCTCGGAATTAAACATTAATATTTTACGTCTTACAACTACAGATTTGAAGGTTCGAAACAAGAAAAAAATAATAATTTAGTGCTGATATTACAATATCAAACCAAGACCAATTAGAAGCAGTAGTAATATTATTTCTCGTTGAATTTGAATTTAGAATTAATAATTTGCACGAGAGTGTTCTGCAAAGTATGTCAAAATTGCGTGAGCCTGTAGAGCGAACGCAATTTGGGAAACTTTGAAAAGACTCAAGTGCAAATTATTTATAGCCAAATGAGAAACAATATGATTACTTGTTTTAAATTCATATACATTTAAAAATTGTGTTGTAACTTCTACAACTCATCGATCCGCCATTGTATCTGTGAATTGAACTTTTTTCTACTGTTGTCATGGAAACAGTCATAATTTGATTGTTTGATTGGCTTTGTATTGTTTCTCATCCAATCAGGTCTTAGAATTAGAGTTTGTAACTGTACAGTTCTTGACCAATACTGAGCATCTAGTATTTTTTCATGCATATGATTAACAGCATAATGTGGAAACTCGTGAAGTGGAGATAAGAAGTTTATAGTTGTAAGCTATACCAACTGTGAACAAGCAAGCATATATTTTCCGTTAAACATGGGGTGGTACTTATACAAATTTTGGGTAGGAGTGTACGGTCCAATCTGTCAAACGCTGACTCTATTCCAGATTAAAAACGGCAATTTTCTATACCCTATTTCATACAAAATAGCAAAATCGGTACCCTGTGCACGTAAGAAAAACGTTTATGGCAGCAAAATTCTCCTATAAGGATACCCTTTTCCAGACTAAACTGTGAAAATCTATACCCTATTTCAGACTAAATCGGCCTACAAATCATATCCTGAAGTGTCTCACATACCCGACCCGTATAGCCAATTGTAATGTGTATCTCCCGACGTCACTCGAGGTTTCCAGACAGATGATTCACCTTGAAATCATGTTTTGCGTCAAAGCAACTGAACATAATTCTCGTTTGTCTGAGGGCCTGCGCCAGTTTTGATTAGCTTGGCGGCTTTTTTCACTTTTCTGGGATAGCATTGATTAGCGACATCCATTCAAAGTCAGTTTACTCGAAACGAATCTTAAAGTTATATTTTCTGAAGGTGGGCTGACGTGGATACAATAATATCAATATGTTTCATCGCTTTCCATACGTCGACACACTTGTCGGAAAAAAAATGGTACTGAGTACCATTACTGAGAAAGTACTGAGTTTCTTATAAACGAGTTTCTTATAAAAAAGAGTGTACAGCTTTAAACCATTTTTTTCGGACAAGTGTGTCGACGTATGGAAAGCGATGAAACATATTGATAATCTTAAAGTTACAATGAAAAGAATGACACAAGGAAGATTGATACCTTTTGTAATTTTAATTGCCAAAAGATAAATTTAAAATAGACTTGATGGTAAATCATTCAGTGCTTGTTAATCTAATCTTAGGAAGTTGTTTATCACTAAATCTGCGAGTTTCGTATCATTTTGGGTCGAGTACTGAAAGTTTCTTAACCAATTTAGATCTCAGTACTGAGTTTCTTATAAGAGTGTACAGCTTTATATAAAGGCCTCCTCGAGTCAGTTCAGCGGGCATCAGTCGAGCACATTAGCATTCAAACAATCAAACTGCAACAAATATACAACTGCATGCTTGTAAAGCAGCTGTGTTAATGCTAACAGTCAGATAGAATTAAGAATCTGTACAGTGATTCGGTGTTTGTGTGGTTTAAATTGAACTGGCCTTCTACTGGTTGCAATGTGGATGTTTGAAATTTAAAACTGAACTTTAAAACCAGAATAAATGCACTGTATTTATACAGTAAGCTTAAATGCTCTTAATATATTTTACTTGTACGTTGGAAATCGAAATAACTGAGTATATCGAACTCTACTTCCGTTGCTTGTTCTAAATAGTAATTTAAAGATATACTGCTTTTGTACATGTAATAATGCTGTATTGTAAAAATCTGCCTTGGGTCATTAGAGACGACTTTGTTTGTTACATATTTATAAAGCAGAATATTCAATAAAATATAGAAAAGTACAAGTTGTTTTAGTTATGCTTTTTGCTTTGCAGAAACCACAAGGATAAAGTTGAGAAAAGTACTAATTCCCATTGAAATCGGTTTGTACAATTTACGTTTGTTCAGGAAGACAAAAACAACTGGCTGGAAATGATGTAGAAATTCAAAGCTTTTGAAACAGGAAAACAATGGATAAGGTAATTTAGTCAGAGTAAATATATGACTTTTTTTCATTTTCCTTTGCTTTATCGAATGAATTATTTAACAATCCTGTTCTTAATTGTCCTCCTTAACTGTTAAGCTGTTCTAGGTTTTCGCAAGTATTGTTTGATTTAAAAGGAAGAGGACGAGAAAATATAAGTTGAACTAATATCTGGAAAAGATCAGTTTATCATTATAATTTATATTTCGTTTGCTCAGTTCAGGTGTTGAAGGATAACACCATGGGGAAATATCGCAAAAATACATGAGAATATATTGGACACGCAAACACGTTCTATATAAATACCTCATATTGGCCAAGTGCGAGCCGTACGGTAAGTTATGGAAGCGCAAAGCGCTCGGCTCATGAAAACAGGAAAGGAAAAAACGAGGATCCATAACTTACCGAACGGACCGAGCAAACGAACCTAGTAAGATATTTATTATGTGGCTGAAATTGACCAATCACAGCGTGGGAAATCAGTCAGCCATATAATATAATAGTTTTATTCGAGGATTGTAGCAGCGTTCTAATTACCCAAAAATTAATGTGACGTAATTTAACACGTGTAACCAGGATTTTTTGCGGGGAGGGGTGGGAAGGGAGGAGCATTGTCAGCCTCCAGCTGACCTGGTGTCATGCTGTCCTCAAGAATAACTTCTCATTAACTGCATTTTGTGTGCGCTGGGGCGAACCTTTTTGGACAGTCACCCTGTGCCCCCCCCCCCCTCCCCACAGTTTGCTGCGCGCCTGCGCTCTGCTGCTTGTCGCCGTTTCTCTATGCCACTCTAGATTTCGTGTTCACTTAAGTTTATGCCACTTGGAAAATTGTTTTATATTTCGTAACTCTTAGGCAGGCAAGCCTTTTGGCCAATCATGGGTCAGGCAAGGAGGGTGGGAGTTAATTGACTTTCATGTCTTGTAATTTAACAGCATTAGTAATTGGTCTCAGAGACTTTAATTACAGCTGATCACCTGATTATCTAAATGTTGCCATGGTTACCAGAACTGATACAGGACGGCCATATTGAAAATCCAGTTTTGCCAAATTTGAAAAGCATTCAATACGGCAGAAATATTGTTGTTCTCTTATATTCACCTGCAAAATGTAATGCGCCATTATTTTACGCGATATAGTTTGAAGCTGTACATTTGTGAGGTTCGTGATATGAGATAAAAACCTACGTTACAATCTTGTGAAACTATGCTAAAACCCGTTTACTAAAATGTTTTTGAATTAACACTGTTAAGATAATTGTATAAATACTAAGACATTTATAACTAATCTAAATTACAATTTCAAGTAATATCAATACTATTCAAGGTAAATAGATCATTTTCGTAAAAATATATAGTTTTACTCCTTATTTGAGTCAAGTAATACTTCAGTTATAGATCATTTTGTTAAATATATATATATGCGCATTTTTGACAAAAGGTGTTTCTTGTACAGCCAGCCAATCAGCTCCATCTCACCTCCGTCGAAGCTTTGCTTGACTCGTCTCCAGTCTATCGCTTAGTTAGTCTTGTGCGATGCAGTTACCTTGGTGCCTTGATCGAGGTCGAGCGCCATTTTGAATTGCTAAGTAACCAGGCATGGCAAAGAAACCAACTAAAGGAGAAGGACTGGGAACGAAGCTAAACTCAGACCATTGATGAGAAACCTTTCAATTGGGTGCCCATTCGACCAAGCATGCGCAATTTAAATATGGTTGTTTCTGACCAATTTTAACATTAAAAGGTTAAAAAGTATGCAAGTGTTT
Organism: Antipathozoanthus remengesaui; assembly: GCA_025434805.1. Lineage (NCBI taxonomy): Eukaryota > Metazoa > Cnidaria > Anthozoa > Zoantharia > Parazoanthidae > Antipathozoanthus > Antipathozoanthus remengesaui. Next base: position 4,229 of record JANSTR010179929.1, on the reverse strand, counting down.
TAAAAAGTAAATGGCTTTAACATGAGCCAATATTCCTGATAACAATGGAGTTACATTATGGCAACGTTGAGTGTTTTGTTGGAAAACAAAACTGAAAAAAAAACAATAAATCAACAGGCTTTAGCCTACATTGGCCTCTGTTCAATTCGTGTCCCTCACCATTGGTTTATATGAAGATTTGATATACAACTATAAACAAAACCATTGCTTGAGCCCATATTTCGCCCATTAGTTTAGTTCCAACATGTAGAAAACGCAATTCAAAAGCCGGCTATAATTATTAATTATCAAAGAAAGCTTAACCTTGTTTCTTTTATATTATTTGAGAAGCCCGAGCGTAATCTGTTTTCAAAAGCAAACGCAGCTGTTCGTTTTCAATATTTCTTCTGATTCGAAATGATTGCAGCATCAGAGAGAGAAAAGTTTTTCCACGTTTAATAATCGAGATTTGTTTTAAAGCTATTTTGGCGATGCATTCGTCGGGAAAGTTTTTCAACGATAGTCTGTCTGCTTTTCTTTTCTTTCATGAAGAGGCATTTATTTCTTGTTGAGATAATTCGAGTTGAATAACAACCCCAAACAGCGCCTTCTGGTTTTTACCTCATTTCCGATTGAAACAAAAGAAAACAGCGAATAAAGAAAAAAATAATTTAAATTACTTGTCAGCCTGGCCAAATCTTCTTTAAATATTCACAACACACTAAAATTTAATGATCTGTGTCTCTTCTCTATGATTGCCTTAATGCAGCCAGGAATCTGTCACATAATAATGTCAACTGTAAATATATCTTAAACAGAGATGTGAAAGAAGTAGAGGAGAATTGTTCCCACCTTTAGGGTTGGCAAACGCCAAGTTAATAGAATGCCAAATTATTTTAGACCAAGGAGAAAAAATGAAACATTTTAATCCATTTGAAATCCTAAACCAGGTTTATTCCATGTCAGGTAAGTAGACAAGATAAAGAATATTGAATTTCAAACTATACCAGTTTTCTTTATTGTAAAATAAGTTTTTCCATGTTATTGTTCAAATATTTATGGGACTTTTTCCTGTTTTGTGTTTGCACTTAAAGTATTCATGTTTAGTTTGAAGATTGAAGGAAGATAAGTTCGTGCTCAAATCAAGTATATTGTTATAGTGGTGGATATTAAGTTTATTGCTTCTTGTGTCTGAATGAGTTTTCATACTCGTTTAGGGTACTTCTGTTTCTCAGAATGAGTCTTTCGATTGACTTCCTGACACCAGATTTAAGAGAATGACATCGCGGAGCAGACGGAATCGATGGCAACTTTGTATTCTGCTGGCTGTGTTTTTCAACTTGACAGTTGCACAAGGTTGGTAATAATCAGAGGGAGGCACATGCGAGAGATTGTTTTGGTTTTTAAAGTTATATACTGAGGACAAGAAATTATTGCAACCCAATTTCTTATGAATAAGCAGTACCGGATATTTTAGGTTAGAAGAGTGACAGCATGACATCAAATGGCATAGAAGGAGTTAAGTGCGACAAACAAAGCGTGGCAAGTTTCCCCAATAAATTGAACTCTAGATCTGTTGCTCGAAAACTGAAGAGAGTCCTTTGCAGCACATATAAGTGAATAAATGACCGAGTGAATACTGAAATGAAAGATTATTTTTTAGCATTTTCCCCAAGCATTCCAAAAACAGATTGACAACAAACAGTCCTCCCTAACATTATTGATGCATCTGGTCAATGAATTGGCTAGTGAAAACCATTATCAACCGTAAAAAAAGAATTATATTCAGTTCAAAAACATAAAGTTTCTAGGATTTTAGGCTGTCGAGAAGCTATGATTATGAGTTCAGAAAGATGGACATGTACGAGAAAGCAATTTAACAGCGGCGTACTGGTTTAGGTAAATTTTTAATCATTTCTAAGCTGGCATTTTGACATAATTGGCATTTCTCCTGGGTCGGTCTTAGTTTCTTGTGTAAAGATGGCAAATGACCGCAAATTAAATTTGGTGCTTAAACTTCAGATAAATCACAGTGCAACGTAAATATACCATCTATGTCGACTTGTTCCTTCTATCATTTATCGTTAAGTTAGTTTTCGCAGACTAATCAGCTAATTTTTTAGAATGTTTTGAATTTTGTTTTTGGACTTTTGAAACTGTGTGGCGAGCACGACCATAGTGTGATAGAAGCATGTTTTACTGATTTATAAGTTTTTTAAAACGATTTCGATACGGGTGTTCGTTTTAAAAGAGAAATAATCTACAAAACTCAAGCAAGCAAGACGAACTTAAGAGTTTTATTAAGTCAAACCAAGCCAGTGTGTGATTTCATTTCAGCTGATATATTTGCACAAACAAGGAAGACTAAATCTACATTATCTTTTTTAGCCGCCGGCTATAGTTGCAGACCAATATATATTTATATAGTTTATCTTAGTTTGAAGAAATCATTCACAAGCTCCAAAACGCTAACCATATAATACCTCACAACAACCCTTTATAAATTGAAGATTATAATATTACTACATATATTTTAATGCCAGCTGTACATTCTTCAAGTAATGCAAGATTTTATAGCTAGGATAAGATTGGTTATAAAACATCAATCAGTTTTTGTTTTCTCGAAGCACTGATTCTTATAATTTTTTTAATAAAGTGCAAAGCCATCAGACGCAATATTATCTCGCCAAATTCCGAGCAAATAACATTGGCAAACATAATATCGAAATCTTGAAATTTTGTTTAGTTTGATCCTTCAATTTTTTTGCGGTATAGTATTTCAATTCATTCACAGATATACTCTCAGTTTATGCACCTGCGCCATAAACCACAGGCTTTTCCATTAAATTATTTGTAATTGTTATGCACTTGCTTGAAGCAGTTTTAATGATACCAGAGGATAATTTAGCACCACTTATCTTGTAAAAACATGAATTTGAACAAAAGTGACTGACATTATTGTCCAAAAATTCTGAACAGAATGGGTTAAGGTCGGTTTTGTATGCATTCTGTAATCTAATTTGAGAACCTCTTCAGTATTTTAAGGTCGTATTAAAAAGGCATTAACTGAAGTTTTATTTATAAAACAGCCATGCTAGTATAGAATAACTGTTTTGCAGCCCTGGGAACACTGATTAAAATTTTAGGTAATCTAACTATTAAACACGAACAACCAATTTCGTCCGCGAGATTTGCCGGTTAACATGATTAAATGTGCTTGTGACAATTGTAGATAGAAAATGGCTTACAAACGTGAAATTCTACGAAATTTGTGCTGTATTTTCCGTTATATATCGATATATATCTTACTTCAAGGCTTGTAATTTCGGTGGGTTTAAAAAACACATAACATTATAGTAAAGTTAGTAATTGCATGTTAATGGAAAAATGTCCTCCACAAAAGAGTTTGGCGCTGGCCTTTTATGTTTATTAATTAGACAAACCAGCTGGAGTTACAGAACTAAAACGCCATAAAATCTTAAATCCTAGTCCCAGCTTTAACTTCATCATCATTATTTGGCGAAACTCGTTTTAAACAATAACAAAATTCGTATATAATATGTAATAATATGTCATGCACCTTTCTTAGCTCCCATCATATTATAATAATCGCTTGCCCTATTGATGTTGTCGTTTTTCTTTACAAGAAATATTGTTTTACGAATATATAAATAAAAACTTTACAGTTTTATGTGAGCGTGAAAAAGCGTCAAAGTGCTAAGAACACAGCAATTTCCAATGCAATAATAAAATTTACTTTTGAAATGAACACTGTATAAATATTACTATAATATCGCGAGAAAACAATATACTGACCAACTTCGCATATTGGTAAGCACGCATATCTTTGTTGTACATATATGCGGAATCAGCACATTTGGTGAGATCTCTGACTGCCAACCAAAAGATCCCGGATTCAGTTCAATATCCTCATGCAATACATGCATACGAGATCAGCGCAGTTGGTAAGATTTCTGACGGCCAACCAGGAGGTCCAGGATTCAATTCAATATCCTCAGTGTGTGTGTGCAAAGTTAGCGCAGTGGGTAAGATTTCTAAGGTCCCGGGCTCAGTTAATATCCTCAGTGTGTGCACTCGGCGTCCAAGCTTAGTTCACCCTTGGATTCCAAATATGTTTTCAGGGCTGTAGTTAGCAATTTCGTTAAGGGAGAAGCAGCAAGCTCCTTTGGGTGAAGGTAGGTGGAGGTATCCTTTACTCCTCCTCTCCTGTCTATTGTCTACCCCTTGCC
>JANSTR010179818.1:0-16230 GCA_025434805.1 Antipathozoanthus remengesaui | reverse complement strand
TTTGATGCCTGAATTACGACAAAAACCATTGTAATGCATGGATCGTCCATCAAAACGTCTTCGCGCGCTCTGATTGGCTACTGACGGCAGAGCTGTCAAATCGAAATCATCTGGATAAGTATAATACAACAAATTAAGACACTATGTACAGTAATAAAAAAAAATCTTAGAATTCATACGGGAGCCAGTGAAGTTGCTTCAGCAGTCGAGTGATGGCGTAGTATGCATAGACTTGATAGAGTGACCAGACGAGCAGCGCAGTTTTAAACTGACTGTAACTTTTGAGCATGGTGCTCAGACAGCACACAGAAGAACATTCCATTACACTGATATATCTAGTCTACACTAATTATAGTGAACATGTTTCCCTTGATATTATCAGAGAAAAACTCCCTAATTTACACTATTCTTCTAATATCATAGAAAGCCGACTTACATACTGAGTGAACTAACGTGTATCTCTATAAGGATAGGCTGGCGTTGACTGTCATACTGTGAATATTCTAACAGGTCACTAACAACATCGCAACTGTGCGATAATTCTGATGACGACAAGCGTTCGACGGATCATCTCTTCCTTTCTCTGATGCCTGCGCAATATATTTTGTAAACCATAAAGACTGGTCACGTGCAGTACTCCTGGGCGGTGCATGTGCGGGGTTAGCGCAGTTCGTAAGATCTCTGACTGCCAACCAAGAGGGCCCAGGTTCCTAATTCCCGGTCTGGTTGAGGATTGAATTTTGCGTGATCTTCTTTGGCAGCACCGTCCACCTGCATGGACAGGGCCGTTAAGCTGTTGATCTAGTCTCTTTTCAGTCTCTTGATCTCCTATCCGGGGTCTCAAAGAACCTACGCACTTCTCGGCAAGAATAGGATTTCGACCTTGGCGCAGTGCCTGCGCAGCGGCGGTGGCTATGGGGTTTTAGCCGCCCCAATAATTTTCCAAATTTTATAACATTTTGTATTCTTAATAAAAAAGTATAATAAACGCAAAAGCATGTTTTTGAACGAAACTGTAACCCCCCCCCCCCCCTTACGCGCAATTGTAAGTTAGCCGTCCTAATCCAAGAAATGCTGCGCGGTCCATGTGGTGTTGTAGTTTGTTGCTGCATCTCCGCCATTACGCATGTAAAGAGCAGTCTATAAACTAAAAAGATCCCCCAACAACATTGCAAAAGTCCAGTAATTCAGCCAAGATGAATTAGCCAATTCTGCGATCGGTGTCAAAGCAGACCACTATCTATCTTTTATAAAACAGTGTCCTAAGGGATTCATTTGTATTGCCCAACCAGTGCACCAAGCTCACTTGCGGGATTGATATCGACTTTGCCAGAACTTTCAAGATCGCAGTACTGAAAATTTTTCTGTGCTTAAATTGTGAAATAATTTTAAATTTACAATTGAAGATGTGTTCCTTTTTGTGTTACTTGTCGCGCTTAAACCAGGGAATAACACTTTTCGTACGCTCTGATTGGCTAATCTAACTCGGAAGCTATACCAAACGAGAGCATAGTGCTTTGCGCACGCTCGGAGTAAAAGTCATAAAACCTGTTACACAAGATAAGTTGCTATGCAACACTTACGACGGTCAGACGCACCAGACTGTAACCAGATTATGTACGGGCTTAAACGATTCTTTTAAGAATCGCCTTAAAAGGCGCTGAAATATGAGAAACATAGAAAATCTATATACATTTTTTACCATTATCAATCCTTTTTTAAAAATTTCTTTGACTTTCTATTTCTCTTGGAATTTATTGTTTTCTATATTTGCATATTTTTGTAGTCTGCATTTCGTTGTTTGGCGGCTGTGCTGCCGGTGCTGAGCGTTGACTGGGTACTAGAAGGACTCAAAATGGCGGGTAAAAGCGTTCACTTGCGTCGTCTGGCGAGCGATGGCGGAATCACTCGTTCAGAAAGACTGATCATCAATAATGAAGGTACCTGTAAGTGTGAACCAGTTCTAAAGAGTAAAGTATTTAAACATGCAGGGCTCGACACTAACTTTTCAACTTACTTGTGACACCTTTTTATGTTTAAGTTGCCAACTTTTTAGTCGGGCTGTGCCCGGTCTACTATAGGTTCTTCCAGTTCGGTCATCGACAGAAAATTTTCAGGCGTGCGCCCGCTGTACCTCATTTGTAAAACCGCTGAAAAAAAATTGAAGAAAAACAAAATGAAAATGGCGGCCGGATTGATCATAAAAACAGACTCTTGTTCGTAGTCAGGAAGAATCGAGAGCGCCGTCTTCGCGACCGAAAACTGGTGAGTTCTTCCTATTCTAATGCTACATTTTGTAACATTTCTGTTATCTAATAGCTCACAAGCATACAAACACTTCGCTCAGATCGGGAGATCCACTATTATAAACCTTTGCTAGTAGCCACAGCCCGACTACAGCCAGTCCCACAGGCTCTTGTTCTTTCTGTTTAAGTTTGAAGGCAGTCGTATGTTTATTTCTATAGGAAAATTAATTGCCCTGACGAGGTTTTCCACGTTAAATTTCACGACAAAAATATTATTACACGAATCACGAAACTATCAGTGCAATATGACTTTTTGAGTGAAATTTAACAGGGAATACTCGAGTCAGGCAGTGAATTTTTCTTGAATCGCATAGCAGGGATGAATCTTACAAGTTAAATTGATAAGTGTGTACAAAATCGGATCGACTGTTGCTAACCGGAAAATTTCGAGCGCGCGAAAACCATTTCAGTGATCTGTCAACCGACTGGTGAGCCACAACTTTTGGCGGGAAAGTTTGACGGCGTGCGCGTGCGGCTCAAGTTGATTGCAATTCCACACTGATTACGCACTAGTGCAATTCCACGTAAAATACTTCCGCCTCAATTGGTTGATTAGCCAGTCAGCCTGCGAGATCCATCCCTGCTATGAGATTCTACTATTTATATTGATAAGGTTACAATTACCTGGCCGACACAGCACTGCTCTGTGACCTTGAAGGCGTGGATGTTCTTCTACTGGAAGCTTGTCTCTGTCGAGCCAGGAAAGACATTCCTCCAGTGCTTCCCGACAGTCTCTCCTCTGCAGCCTTCCTGTGCAGTTGAACCCCCTGGAATTATAACCAAATAAGTTGTTGTCAACAGAGTTTTATTGTGTTCGGCGAAAAAGGCGAAGCTAATCTCGCATATTTGTACAGCACTGTAACTTATCCATTTAAACCACTATATCTGTTTATTCTCCAGTGCTGAGCGGCCAAACCTTACTGGTTACTCCCTCACTTACGTGATCATCAGTAGGATACCTAAAAATGATGGATCTCTAAGATTGACTGAGATAGAACTTGTTCGTATGCTGGCTGTTGCGATTGTTAATGAACCATGTAATCGCTACTTTATTAATATCCACAAAGATTTCAATGTTCTTATATCTAAGCATAAAGCGGTTGAGTTATGACAATGTTTGATACGGGCAGCCTGAGCCATTAGTAGGACTAATCAAGTCAAGTTGCTATTATTTACATAGCAACAAAAAGTATAACATTTGTGAAAGTACAATACATATTATATACTAACAAATAATTATTTCAGGAAAAGGTTGGTAGGAGTAAATGATTTGAGCTGATTTATTGCCTGGATCTTCCTAATGTCTTTAGAGGGCTTGAATTTATCGTCAATTTTTGCCCAGAATGTACCTTATTCCATAATGAGAATTTCCATAGTTTGTTAGATCCGGGAAAGGTAATAAGTTAACTTTAAAGTGGGGTGTTATAGTCGAGTTTCTTTTTTACTCAAATGAAGACTCTCGAAACATGTGAAACAACTAGATTCAATGAACGCCAATACAAATCCACCTTTTCAGACAAACTCACACACACTTTTTAGCGATCGAAACAGTGGCTATTTGTAAACAAGCTTTAAATGATATAACTGTTGAATTGCAACTACCGACTGCAAAATGATTTTGAATATAAGTATCTATAAAGCAATTCGGTCTGTCTTTGGAGAAAATAGGAAGTTTTGGTAATGAATCTATCGTTGGGTGGAATTCTGCGTAAATGAGATTTTTTCAAAGCGAAAGTGAAGTTATGGACATCTGATAAAAATAAAAGTTACATAAAACTCTCTCAACAACTTGAAAACTGTTTTGCTCATATCCTTTGATTTCTTCAGCCGTCAATAATCCTCAGTTCTATAACTCTGCGGCTTATCTCCGGAGTTATCTCATTTTCGGACCTTTTTCGCGGAGTAACCTGTTCATCGTGTTTAGAAAACGGTGTTGTGTTATATTTAATACAAAAAGTTGTTGACAATGAGACAATATGTTTTGGGTTTGTGTTCAAATCGGCGATACTTTTAGAGAGCCACAGTCACAGTTTTTGTAACAACTTAAACGTTTATATCCTCCATACACCATTAATACTTTTTAAGATTCGAAACTTTTGGTATATCATACATACAATTCGATATAAGCTTTCGGCTCTACACATGTAAATGACACGTTTACAACAGTAAAACCCCGTGTATGTGAACCTAGACTTTTGCAAGTTTATCAAAACAGGTTCTTATGTCAATGGTGCTTACCAATAAATTAGGCTAATAGGATCCTAAATAGGTTCTTGTTTTCTTAAGAAAAAAGCGACTCATTTACTGTCGGTGTAGTACAATATGTCATATCTATAAATTATACATTGAATTGTTACTGACGAAATACAGTTATTGATTTTGTTGCTGTGTTTATTTACAGCTACTATTTGAATAACATTTCCAGCGTCTGGATCATTTTAATTACTCTGAAAACATTTCTTTGATTTATGAATTATTAGTTTTGACTTTATTTAATAAAAATAAGAACCTGCTTTGAAACTCTAGCCCTAGGTTCTTATACGCGGGTTTTTACTGTAGTGACGTGCTTTTGGACCACTCACGTGACTACAGTAAGTTGTGCACACACATTCGAAAACAAAAATCATTAACTTCTCATTTACATATGAACAAGTCTCAAGTAGAGCCGAAAGCTCATTTCACAGTACACACAGTATGCACATTATACGATGTATATACCAAAAGTTTAGAACTTTACAAATTACATCTCACTCTTGATAGATCAGAATTTTCATCAACTTTCAATATTAGCTGATCATCTAAAATGAAGGGCAGAAGAATTCCTCATCAGAATCCGAAATGATTTTAAGGTCAAGTTCAATACAATTTTAACAATTATATTAAAAAACCTTCGAGCAAGTTACATCTATCAAATAATTACAGGTTTTAACTATCTATGTATAGTAGTAAACCCTGATTTTGAACCAAACAGCTATTTCAAATTACGACGTCTGGAAAGCGACAAAATAAATGGGATGCCATTACAAATATTACTTAGAATTGTTTGTTCGAGTTTGAAATTAATGAGCGGTGTCAACCGTAATTCTTTATACTGCTATACTATAAAACTATACTGCTCCAAAACAATGGAGCTCGCCGGCCTTAGGTCAAATGTAATTAGAAATCGACAGGAGGACAGAGTTCGTTTCTGTAGAACCTTTTGATTAGCGAAAGCTATACACATATCGAAATCTTTTGCCCTCATGATCGACTTTTCTGATAAATAACTAATGAAGGAATTTTAGCACTGCATTCTGCCTGTTTTGGTTAAAACGACGGTAGGAGCTGCAACGACAAAACTCAAAACAGAAAACACAAGTCTAATCACAAAAGTTTGGTCGTAGGAAGAATTTGAATGCATCTCCGGCTGGACGCATGCAGTGTTCGGGCTCACGTGAAGAACGACTAAAATGTGTTTTGATGCTATATAATCATGATGCTCTTAGTCAGAGGTCGGTAATGTTTTGACGATCTTAAGAGAGATTATTCGTTTTCATAAAAATAAATTTTATCCCGCATTATTTCCACACACCAATTCGTCTAGTTTAAGTTATAGACTTCTTCTGTTAGAGCCCAACAAAATCCTACATAACGGCCAAATTGGCCACACAAAAAATACGTATATAATCAACTTGTTTTATGGTTTTTACTTTCGTAACTTGAAGGAACCAAGTTAATCATGTTGAACTTAAAGTTAGTCTTACTTTCTTCCCATAGCAGCCGAATGTACATTGTTTAATTAAAGACTAACATTGGAACAGTTACGAACATACCCAAGGTCTTGAGTTGAGTTGAAACCTGCCTCTCTGATATCATCGGAACAGACAAAAGCCATTATATAAAGAAACCACACTTGTCGAAATATCTCGCCTCCCATCCGTCGTTCGCTAGCTCTGCAGCTACGAGAGAAAGATAGAAAAACGGTGAAATATTGCAACTGATGGTAACCGTGTGCTTACTATTATAACAGTTATTGAAACTGGATTTGCAATAATTAAAAAACTCGCCGATAAATAAGAAAAGTGATCTGTGATTTGATGTCTTTCTTCGCATGATAAAGCAAATCTTTCTCCACGTGATGCCATCTAGTGTTCTATGTATAGGACACCATATGAAATTTGTGATTTACATCCAAACGTCACCGGCCACTCAATTTGAGTCTCTCATTGAGATTGGAGCCATCTGCCCCCAAACCATGCAGATAGTCACCACAGGCCCGTTATCCTACTGAGAAGTTAATGTAACCTGATCCATTGAGTTTTTCTACCTTAAAATTCACGAGAAAAATCACGAAGCGATGAGTCAAAAATAATATTGCACGCTCAGTGCAATATTATTTTTCGAGTGGAATACCCGAGTCAGGCGGTGAATTTTCCTTAAATCGCATAGCAGAGATGGATCTTGCAAGTTAAGCCGATGAGTGTAACTTTCATTGACTTTTACTAAAGTTTCGCGCGCGAGAAAGCCATTAAGTGCTCTATCAACCGACAGGCCTGCCACAACTATTGGTCGGGAAAGTTTGAGGGAGCGCGAGCGGCCGGTTGAGGGCAATTCTATCGGAAACTGAATATACATTTGACAAGAAAAATAATATTGCGCGAATCGCGAAGATATGATTTTTTGAGTGAAATTTAACGTGGAATACCCGAATCAGGCAGTGAATTTTCCTTGAATCGGATAGCAGGGATGAATCTCGCAAGTTAAATTAATGAGTGTATATATAAACTTGGATCGACTTTTGCTAACGTGGAAAGTTTGAGCGCGCGAACAACTATTTTGCGGGAACGTTTGCGGGCGCGCGCGCGGCAGGTTGAGTTCAATTCCACGCTGAATACGCACTAGTGCAATACTTCCTTCTCAGTTGGTCGATTAGCCAGTCAGCTTGCGTGATTCATCCCTGCTTTTCGATTTTCTTCAAAATTAAGAGTCAACAAGAATTGATACGAATCACACGGCAAATAATCCACTCTCTTTTAAACTCTAACAAATGAGCGCGCATAATGGTTGATGATATATTAAACATATATTATTGATCTGTGGTTATATTTCTTTGGGAGATAGCATGTTGATTCCGCAAAGACAACTAGCTTGCTATGTTTTAATAAGTATTTTAGCATCCAAATAAACTACCAAGGGTTTTAGAACGAAATGTTTACAATTATAAATTTAATTGAATAGATTACCTATATACCTTACCAATAACAATAGCTTCCGGTGCAAACATTCAAAACATTACACAAACTCTGGATGGATTTACAGATAGCAAATTTTGCTATATTGAGGGCAGTTAATTTCACGTTTGCTTAAACTTACGGTAATCCTGCTTTCGTATAAAATTAACGTTAATCTCACTTTTTTTGTATAAAATTAACAAACAGGTAATCCCACTTTTATGTGAAGTTGATTCACTCGAACTTACCAACAATAATTTCGATTGCAACTGATGATGCTAAATTTATGTTTTAATGTAACAATAGTCATTCTGTTGTTTTACATTTTCTCATGTCCAAGTAAATAGGAAAAGAACAGCAAGACGAGACAACTGTAAATAAATAAATTGTATTAATGGGTTTGAAGAAACTCGATTTGTTTGAAAGGTGAAACTATAAAAATAGGAAAGTGAGTCTTTATATAATTAAATCAACAACATTTAACAGCTTATTCCGAATGGTCAAACTTGAATTAATAATACTCTGTATTGTTTTGAGTATTTTCTAAAACCAGGAATGTTTAATCTTCATATCAAACGAAATGGTATGTTGATATTGTGAATCACGTTAAACAAGGATAAATGTTATGTTACGTTGATAATATTGAATCAGTTTGTATTACCTTTTGAAAACATAGCTTCAAAAGTTGTAAAACCCTAATATGTAAGTGTGGCTGCTTAGCCGACTGTCAATAACTTAAACCCCTTCGCTGTTCTAGTTTTTTCGGATGCTCCGACCAAAGGCTTACGCTCGAAACGTCAGCTTTCTTCCAACTTTACGGTGCGTTAAATTGTTCTCGTCGAGGCTTGGTTGATTTTATTATGTGTCAATAACTTACTTGAATATTTAATTAATAGATGAAAGTTTAGAAACGTTTAGCTTTGGGCTGAACCGGATTCTTTGCCAAAGCAAAGAATTTTTAAGTTACCTACGAGATAAACTGGATGGTTGGCATTCAACTAAACGGCGGGAAATGTCGGGTGCATGCGCAATCATGTGAATAATTGAACGAATATCCGTATTGAAAACGAAATGAAAAAGCAGCTTGCCATCAAAGAAATATTTTTCATCTGCGACTTTTTTCTTGAGTTTGACATTTACGTTTCTCGACCTCTGGGAAGACGTTGTTGACAAAACCAAAATGTAAGCATTGTGATCGTGAAATAGTGTTTGTGTTCTAGTTTTATTTATGTAGCAATTCCATAATTTATCTCAATTGATAAAAATGCAAAATAATTATCTAATAAGATATTATTCTGATATACCTGACTTTGCTTCCTTCCAGTAAACTCAAAATGCCTCCAAAATTAGCTGTCTTGTATTTCGCTTTGTCATATAATGATATATATGTATCAAATGCGATAATGTATGGCCATACTTTGATGGACAATAATTACTCGGATGAGGAATAACTTGATAATCAATAACAACTCATTCAACTTGGTTGTTATTCATTGAGGTGTAGCGGCCTTTTTCTTGGATTAATTTTTAAATTTTGTTTATTGTGAATCGAACATTATCAACTGAATGTGCGCTTTATCTATAAAATATTCTAAATGATTAAACACAGATTCCAAAACAGAAGATGCTAGCGGATGTTTAGGTGACATACATAACAATAGATTATACTGTGTATCATACTTAATCTTTTATGCAACTCTGTACAGAAGTACAATCGCTCATTCTTCTATAATATGGAATTGTAGCTCGTTAATATAAATAATTTACGATTTTATTTCTTTTTGTGTTGGCCATGTTAGGCTGAAAATTAGCCAACATTTAAGAGAACATACTACGAACACCAGAGGCTGAGGAATGGCTGAGAACTACGGCACAAAATCGCGAACAGTCGATAGTGTAAGATTGTTTGTAACTAGAGTAAAATACATGGACATTTACAAGACTGACAATTTGCAGGTTTCCTTATTTTTTTTTTACTCTATCTACCTGTATGTCAAATATCGAAGTTCGTATGCCAGTATACAGCAGCAATACAAGTATATAATGACTACATTTTGCTTCACAAACTAAACACGGTTGAAAATGAATACACGAGATATGTATAATTATATTAAGAACATTTTAAGAACATTCAGTTTGAAGCTAAATCCCCAAAATGTTTAAGAACAATCTGCATCGGCCCAAACTGAATAAGAAGTTTTAATAAATAAAAAGAGAGTGTAGTCCTATACATGGAACACCATAGATATGCAGAAGGGCGCGTCTCTAGGAAATTACTCTGACTGACAGGCCTCTTGGATCTGTTATCTAAAGAGTTTAACCGTGGAATCGTGCAGCAAATTTTTTACAATAAGAATGGATAATCAATGTTATAGAGTCCGTAATATGCGCCTTAATTGTTTGGAAAAGCAAAACAGGAGAAGTCAATAGCATAGAATCAATGATTAATCTCTTAAATGGGATTTTAAACCTGGTTGCCATTATGTAAAACATTTATCAAAAATGTAGTTTGAATAAACAACTTAACAATGATACATTCCATATTGAAACGTTGCTAGGTCAAATTACTATTTCGTTATGACTTTTTACGGTTTGGTTTTTCATAATCAAAGCCAGAAACCAATGTGGAAAAAGATTTGAAGCAAACTCCTTCATTTGTCTGAAAACCAATGTGTGATGGAATTGCATATTGGAGTAAACAAGATCGATGTTTAGCGTTCTGAGGTGAAAATGTTGAAATTAATATTGTTGTTGTGTACATTGGTGGCAAAGGTTTAAACTACATGATAATAGAAATGTAATTGTGATTGCAACGTAAAGAAATTCGAAATTGGAATGCCTGGTTACCGTCACCGCTGCTGGAATATTTGAGACAGAATAATTGCCAAGCGAAGCTAAGAGTGGAATATATATAAATATATATCTTCATGCATTCTTTGAAATACTGATGGTTTGAGAAAGATCATGTTTTTAAAGCTTGTTAGGACTACGAGATTTCATTTAGTTTTATATTTAAAAAGATTTGGGAATCGTTCAATATTGGGTTTTGAAAGAGATACATCCCAACAGGATTTTTGGGCGAGTTCCAAATATTTGGATTGATACACCATGAAGAAGGAACCAATTACAAGTATCATATAATCTCAGTTTTGATGGTACAAAATGCTATATTAGCAAGTGTTCCTCTGACGTCTATAACAGAAAGCTTATCTTCAAGAATGCTACTGATTACAACGCAACGCAACAAATTTCAAGAGCGAACTAAAAACAGTAGAACATTTTTTATATTGTAAATTAATTCAGAACTTTAACTAACATTATGAATGCTGTTCAACGCTTTTTAGAGATGTTTTTGAATATGACTGTACAAATGATGTTCTATTGGTCACTGACCTGGCGACATTGCCGGCAGCGGAAGATCTCTGTCTGTTTTCTATTGGCCGAGAATAACGTCACATTTTGTTTACAGTCCCATTTTCAATAATTTTGTGAAATGTATCTGCAGTTAGATGAGTGGCAGGTACACTTCATAATCCGTACTGCCGTAAGATGAAGTATACTATAGGTACATTGTAGTGTAGTGAATAGAGTAAACATTTCGACACTTACAAAACACTGCGATGCGATATAAAATTATTCGCAAAATATTCTCGTCTCAAATGTCAAGAAAAGAAGAAATAAATCCTGAGGAAGATCTAGGGCCGTTGGTTCGGGTGGTTCGTTCAAACCCCCTAAAGTGAAGTAAACGCAAATTACAGTATAGCCTGTACTTCAAAAATAGTAAAACTGAGGTGTTTAAAGGTAGTTGACGCTCACAATTATCCCTCAAAACGTTCCAAAAATCACCTTTCCGAGGACCTATATTTTATAGTTTTCTGAAACAACATTCCCCGGGACCCCTCTAGGATGGGCCACCTTGGCCGGATATTTGTCCGAACCCCCTTCACTAAAACTTGGATCCGACTACTGAACTACTGGTATTTTACCGGCAGTTCAGTTGTTCGTGGTCGTTTAAAACACTTCTGTATTTACCTACTGGATTTTCCAGCATAAAAAATTCTTAAATTTGTCTGATCAAAATCTCAGCTTAGCTTGTTCTTATCTCAGCATGGGTGTTCTTATAAAGTTTGTTCTTATAAAAAAGCGTAAAGACCCGTTTGGTTCTTTGTTTGCCATAATCCACAGAAAAATTAAGACTTGCTTCTCTGGGATTACATTAGGCCGCCCCGACGCATTTCTCACTGATGGTATCTGTCCAGTGTGCATGATTTCCCTGTGACAATCAGGCGCGTACGCAGGGGGGGGGGGTACACTGGGTGCACGTGCGTGTTCCCCACCTGAAAACGTCTGCTCAGAAACGTCTAAAAGAGGAGAGAAAGTTATATATATATTAAGAATTGTTGATATAAGGTCCGCTCAAGCTTAAAGTGCACCCCCCCCCCCCACCAAAAAAGCTGCGTACACACCTGCTCTATTATCAATTGTAGAAATTTTGAGTTTATGTGTTTAAATTAATGGAAGAACAAGGACTGAGGAATATTCAGACAGTTTTTAGTAAAGCTTGTTCCCTTTATGGCAGTAGTGGAAATCTTATAAGGAAAAAGGAGAAGATGGAAGCATTTTAGATCTTAATATTTGATCCTCCACGCCCCCCCCCCCTTCCCCCGCTGGACTATTCACAGCATACTGTATTATTTGAGCACTCACTCTAAACAATCTTTTCACAAATGCTTGTTGTGCCTTGGGTAGAACTGGAAAACCTGAAAAAACAACAGTACTGTATATGACAGACTGTGTTTATAAATAATTGGCATAAAATCACATATAATTATAACTTAACAAAATTATAAGGCTTCATTGTAAAGTTGATAACATCCTATGAGTAGACTAGATGTGTGATTGAAATTAGAAAGCACTATTATCCCTATTTACACAGCTGGGAGAGGAGCATTCGGAGCCCCTATCATTTTTAGAGTTAATGATATTTGGTTAATTATCACACCTGAAATTAATGAAAATGCAAAACAATATACTTACATTTTTAAAACCAAAGGTTGTAAATATATAAATACCATACACTCTAGTAATTGACCACACGGCCCAGCTTATTAAATTTTGTGCCCTATGGGGGAGGGGGGGGGGCTTATTTAAAAATCTTTGAAAAACAAAGACAGAATTACACTATGGAGTTTGAAATGCAGCTTTTATAACAACTAGTAAATCTCAGGCCATCATTTCATCATCACAGCCATCATTTAAAGACTGCAATAACAAAAACAGGAATAAAATCTAACTTTAACTTTATTAACCCTTTCAGCCCCAGCCAGTTTATCATCATATATCTTCTCCTAACATTATCCACACAGAATATGTTGTTTGGTTATGAGAATAAAGCAATTTGTCATGGACATCAAGCTACAGTATCTATGATGAAAAGCAACATTCTTCCAACCTCTTTATAGGAAAGCTATGGAGACAGTTTAGGAGAATTTAGCAACACACCAATTGTCATGTCTGGGCTGAAAGTGTTAACTACCCCCTACTTTACGCCTACACTGATTTATGCTTTTAACATATTTTCTTGTTGAGCTAGGAAGGGCAGGGGGCTTATTACAAATTTGAGGCTCTGGAGGGGGGACGAGCTCTTAGAGCAATTACTAGCTATAGTACAGTATGTATTAAATATAAATATAGATGCTAGTATATAAATATTCAATGACTGCAAAGTATGCACCTTTCTTGTTGGTGAGAAATATTCTTGTTGGTATGATAGCAGCCTTGACAGGCTCACCACACCATCTCTCCAACTCATTGTCACTTGGAAGCACAGCAGGAATCTCCAGAGCTGTGGGAGATAATGAGATTTAGGAAAACATCACAATCAAAGACTGACTGACTAGTTTAACTTCAATTTATCAACATAAAACATATTTTCTACATTATACATCAAGGAAGTTTAACCCTTTCCTCTTGAATTTTCAGTTTAATTTATTAGTACATTTATCAAACTTTATGAAAATTGTTAACTTCTGAATTAATTCATGAAACAATGAATATTTTGAGAATCTACTCTTCAAGATATAGACCAAATGAATGGTCAGTTTATAGAGTTTCATCAACTGGTTCAAAAGTTCTAAGGGCATTCTTGGTTTATTTGAAATAGGGGTTTAGTAGGGAAAGGGTTAAACAACAAGAAGGATCGTGTTCATGATGGATCTAATCACTTAATTCATTATTCACAGCAGTATAGAGTGGTAGTTAGAACCCATATATGATAAAAAATTCCAGCAACATGTACTGTCTGTCAGTAGTTGTCTGTTCAATTGTAAAATAGCAGATTGATGTGTAAGCTGAGCATGCAGAGCATGCAGTATATTGCTTTGCATTTCAACAACACATCTGCAAGCCTTCAGTATGTTTTCTTACCTTGCTACCTTTAAAGCCTGAATATATTATCACAATGTGATCATAATAATAATATTCCAACTACAATATACTGTAGAAAGTTAATTTAAAACTCCCCAATTTCAATAGAAAACTTTCTTCCATCTTGAGTAGCTGAATCCATTTAATATATACATGCACTACATGACAGAACTGAAATCCAATTGACCGTAACAACAAAGATGGCAACTGGTACAATTACCCATAATTCCTTGGGCACGAAAAACATGAAAATGCTCAAAAAAACGTACAGAAAGGATCTAAAAACTTCAATCCTAGCATACAGTACACAATGTTGTTAGTGCATAGACATGTTTCCCAAACAATGGTCTTCTACTGTATGTTCAGCTACTTACTGTGTTAGGTTCGTAAGGTATTGTGGTCAAATGTACATGTACAGCTGCCATCATTTTTGATATGGTGTCCAGATTATTTTGGACAAGAGAGAGTCGACTGACTCAGATGTCATTACAGTATGTACATAAATTAAGGTCTATCACTGTCCATTGTAAGTTATCTGTACATTCAGTCTACTATAAATAACTTACAACTACATGTACAACATGTACGGATACTGGACTGAACTTACCTATACCAAGTTTCCTGCTGTTAGAACAAAGAGATCGAAGGAGATTCCACCTGGAAAAAAAAGGTCAGCTGAACTGTTGCAAAGATTGGACACCCATTCAGAAGTGAATATTTATATTATGTAAATATATTTACTATAGTCAGAAGTCTTATATATATAATATAGACATATTTTGCAAACAGCTTATAAATTATTAAACATTTATTCCATTGGTTAAATATAAAAATACAGGTTGGAGATCTTGGGACTTTCTTCTTCACAAAATAATAACAAATTGAAAGATTAAACTTATTGATCTAGAGGTTGTTGGGTAAATAAATAAATTATGTAGTACTGTATTTGTAACAGGCAATCGTCTTATATTTTACTATGGCCACATGCATACAGTACTGGTTATCATTAGTCAGATTAATTATTATCCATGAAAAACATCAACTATTTCTCAGAACACTAATTCCTCCATAATGCTCTGCACTTTAAATAACCATGTATATCTGAAGATTCTGCCTCAGAAAAGCCCTGCAGGCATCGCTCCTAGAATTTAACTGACCTGAGCGAGTGGACTTCTAGACCAAACCTCACCAGCTACACCCATTAACTCACCACTCCCAAGGATCTCTTTCCCGCTTGTCTTGTATCTTGTTATCATCTACCTGTGTCGCATATTATATGATGACAGGCAAAGGGGAGGTTAAATCTACTGTACACATTGAGCCCTGTGACTGTTAATATTTGTTGGAAAACCCATTACACCCATATAAATATATCAATATAGAAAGTTCACAATATTTTTTCTAAATGCAAAATAAACTGTCTAGTAATTTACAGATATATACTATAACCCATGCTCTAAGTTTCCCATGACCCGAACAAGCCATGTGTACATAGCATCATCTATAAACTATTGGTCAGGGTTACAAGCTTAGTCAAGCCACCCTGACTGGTCAGGTCGCCCAAGTGACAGATTTTGTCATCTTACCCAACCCCATGTCTTGGTCAGTATGTCTTACAGTACATCTTAAAACTTTATTGAACAGAATTATAAAAAATTTATCATGTTAACTGAAGGTTATTCAGAATTGCCATTTAGGAAACACTAATACACTTAATGTTTGTTAATTCTTAATACAGTATAGGGTATACCAGTAACAGACGGGATACATTAATTTTAGTATAAATAAATATACAAAACACAAAAATAATTGTATATATGCTTGTTATACAAAGTAACAAATTAAAGTATAATACAAAAACATATGATACAAGAAACATACTTGCTCAGATTCAAATATATTCTTGTCTAGAGTCTCTTCAGGGTTTGTCATTGGGATGTGAATCCAGATCTGGGTGAAACGTAAAGACCTTTCAATAATACACGTACATTATAATTATTATTGATACAGCTGTAGTTCTTCTAATTCAAAATAAAATCTATAAAAAATTCTAATAAATAAACTCTTAATTAATGCTGACTTTGATAATGATTAAATTATAAGAAAAAACAGTGCAAATATATAGTTGAAAACATGACGTTTCGACGGTATCATCCCATCATTATCAAATGTGCAGGGTTTTGAATGTACTGAGCTTTATATAGTATTGATGTAAATTCATGTGGGATTGAAAGAAATATGTAGAGTTCCATGCATTAATGACTTTGAGTAAATAGTTTTGCTTTAAC